>OY856409.1:613981890-614291890 GCA_963693085.1 Alisma plantago-aquatica
GCTTAATTGAGAAAAATGCCACTTCATGGTGAATGAGGGTATTGTTCTAGGGCATCGAGTCAGCTCTAGAAGCATTGAAGTTGATAAAGTTAAGTTTGAAGTAATTGTGAAGCTTCCTCCTCCAACCATTGTTAAAGACATTTGAGCATTCTTAGGACATGTTGGGTTTTATAAAAGGTTTGTTCTTGCCTTCAACTAGATCACCAAGACATTGAAAAATCTTCTTTGGACAGATCTGGACTTCAAATTTAACTCAGATTGCATGAAGAGCTTCAACACCTTGAAGGAAGCCCTCACCTCAACTCCCATCCTTCATTCCCTAGACTGGTCTCTCCCCATTGAGATCATGTTTGATGCTAGTAATTATGTCGTAGGTGCAGTACTAGGGCAGTGTGTCAACAAAAAACATCATGTTATCTACTATGCAAGTAAAACACTAGATGATGCACAACAAAATTATGCCATGACAGAGAAGGAGCTTCTTGTTGTTGTCTTTTCCTTTGAAAAATTCTGCTCTTACCTAATAGACTCACAGGTGATAGTCTACATTGATCACACTATTATAAGGTACTTAATGTCAAAGAAATATGTGAAGCCCATGTTGGTCAGATTGATCCTATATCTACAAGAGTTTAATCTTAAGATCAAAGACAAGAAGGGGACCAAAAATGTAGTTGTTGATCACCTCATCAGATCACACCAAGATTCTAACAAAGTCCCTATCAACAACTCTTTACCCGATGACCATTTGTTACAAGTATCTACATTCACGTCGTGGTATGCAAATTTTTTCAACTACCTAGCTGCAAGAGTCCTTCATCCAAACAATATCGGAAATAATAATAGTAAGTTCATGTCATACATTCATCACTATTATTGGGATGAGTCGTATCTCTTCCATTTACATTTTAATGGTCTTTATAACTGTTATATATCTAAATAAGAAGCTCCTTTTATTTTGGAGAAGTGTCACTCTGGACCAACTGGGGGTCACTTGAGCTCTAAGAAGATTGCATTTCAAGTCCTTCAATGTGGGTTTTTCTAACCTTCTATCTTTAAGGAAGCCCATATTTCAATTTATGTGATCAATTTCAAAGGTCTGGCAATATTTCTAAGAGGGATGAAATTCCCCTCAATGTTTGGTAGGAAGTGGAGATATTCACCATATGGGGTGTGGATTACATGGGTCCATTTACCTCTTCTTATAGTGTTCTCCTACATACTCATTGCAATTGACTATGTTTCTAAGTGGGTTGAACCCATCCTCACTATTTCTCATGATTTCAAGCTAGACATTAAGATGTTCAAAAACATTAGCTTCCCTCGCTTTGGAGTCCCACACACTATTATTTTTGATGGAGGATCGCACCTCCTCAAGTGCAGTTTTGAAACTCTCCTTCGCAGATATGGTGTTACCCACCGATTAGCCACTCCATATCATCATCAAATGATTAGACAAGTGGAGGTTTCCAATCATCAAATAAAATCCATTCTTGAGAAGATAGTTGGTAAGACAAGGTAGGATTGGGTCCACAAGTAGAATGATGCTCTATGGGCTTATCAGACCGCCTACAAGACTCCCCTTGGAACTGCACCTTTCTATTTGATCTTTGGGAAGTTGTGTCATCTACCAGTGGAGCTTGAACACAAAGCCCAATGGGCCATCAAGAAACTCAACTTTGATGTTCCTGCAATAAAAGAGAATCAACTACTTCAACTTCAAGAACTTTAAGAGTTACGCTTGACTACTTATGAAAATGCATGCATTTATAAAGAACACAAAAAGATGTGGCATGATGGCCACCCGAAGAGGAAGGACCTACAAGTTGGAGACCAAGTACTACTGCACAACTCATATCTCTACCTCTTCCCAGGAAAGCTCAAGACTCATTGGTTAGATCCATTCATTATCAAGCATATCTTACCTTGTGGAGTTGTGTCAATATGGAATGAGAAAATAGGATATATCAAAGGTAATGGACACCGTATCTAACACTATTTCACAATGGATGACATGTAGGACAACCAACATCTCCCCCTCCTCCCTCCAACATATTATGACTGAGTTTCAGGTGTCGATCCATCGACATAAATCAAATGTGCTTCTCAGGAGGAAACCAAAGCATTTCTTTAATTTCCAATTGTTTTTACATCTTAGTTCATATTGCATTTGGTTAAGATAGTGCATCTCATAACAAGATCACTAGTTCTAACAATTTTGATTATAGGTGAACAACTTTTGTTGACAGGAGAGCAACCACAACACGTGGACCAACCATAAATGTATTCCCCTCCATCTTGTATTTAGTAGTTGCTCGAGGACGAGCAAATATTTAAGTAAAGGGTGGAGGGTGGGTGGTACATATTCTACTTTCTACCAACACCTATCTTCTTATAACTTATAGTCTTATCATTACATTCATCATGCATCACTCTTCGCTTAGAATTTGCAAAATTTCCTTTTTTTAGAGTAAGTAAAGCCATTACCTAGTTGTCTTAGAATTATGCATTTTAATAAATATATCCCCTTATTTGAAGAAATCCCTCAAAAGGACCAATTTGTTAAACTAACCAATGGCTAGAAATTATCCTTTGTGGCCTATGAATCCAAAAAGTGTGTTTCCATGGAAAAGACGGTAAGCTATGAAGGAATGGATAGGGATCAAACACATCATGTTCCCTATTGACTAATGACACAATTGCATGGAATTGACATTTGTACCCTCTTTGAGTGATTATTAAAGTATAGTGTGACAAGGAGAACAACCCAGTGAACTGAATGGTAAATCAAGTTGCATGATGATCTAAACTCTCTTCTACACTTCTTCCTCCATTTTCTTACCTTTCATTCCATCAAAAAGAAAATACAAAAGCCACAAAAATGTGCCAAAATCCATGTTCAGGGTGGCACACCTCCTTCTTCCCTCTTTACGCTTCTTCGATACCCCTTGCAAATTTAAAGGTGGCATGCCATCAAGAAAAGATGCCAAAGTGCACACTGAAAAATGTGGTAAATGAAACTACAAAAAGAAATCAAAAGAAATCGAGTCGAATAGAGGAGAGATTGATTCGCTCCATACCTCCATTCACTTCCTTATTCTACCTATGGGAAAATATGAATGCCTCAAAATTTTACCATTCTCTTGGCTACACTAGTTTCAGATCAAATGCATACTTATTGTTCTGTGGGTCTCTTTAAACTCTCATGAACTCCTTGACACACTTGATGTTGCATTAGTGGTGAGGAAGTGTTGTTGTGAAAAGAAATCAACACTAGAGATATTGAAAGGTGTGTTATGTGATCTCAGGAAGTTGGGGAAGATTGATCGTATCAGGTGGTAAGGAAAACAATATGATGGGAGGATGAGGTAGTCACATGGGCCGAAAGTATAAATTTGGTGATCATTTTAGATTTTTTGTTTCTCGAGGATGAGTAACATTTACAATTGGGGTATTTTGATGAATGCATATTCATCCCAGTTTTAGATGTATTATTAGTTTAATTTAGCATTACATAGCTTAGTTTTCATCAGGAATAGATTTTTTTGGTCTACTTAGGTTTTTATGTTAGTTTGTAGGAATTCGATATCCCTCTTGACTCCCTTTGTAGGTTTGGAATTTTATCACTCTACAACAAGTTTTCCTAGGGGGTCTGGCTATCCTTCAGCGGTGGGATTCGAGAGGAGAATGCCTCTTGTGGGGTGTGGGGAAGTGCACCATATGAAAATGGATTTTGAGCACTTTGAAAAGGTATATCGATACATGATTGTTGTGTCTGAGGACAAAAATAACCTATCGGCCGACAATCCAATAGACCTTCAATTTCCAACAAATATCAAGCACCTATAGATGATCGACTCAATACTCGACAACCTTGTTGACCTTCTAGGTCGATGACCCATCGACACATTGCTCAACACTCAGAAGGTTGACACTTAGGAGCTCGACATCATCGTCAACCATCAACCTAAAAGAAATCAACCATCAATCATTAACTATCGACACACTTATTGACGATAACAACTACCCAATAGACCCATTGACCCTCAAGGTAGATAGCCTATCAACCTCTAAGACCAACATCCTTGTTGACCCTCTAGGTTAACATAGTGATCGATTCATAGCAAGTAATCGACATCGATGGAAAGAGGTTGACAACTTCGACCCAATAAATAGACCCCTAACATAGCGGAACAAAGCATCTCAAAATTCTAGAGACATACATCGAAAGGTTGCCACTGAGATCATAGAAAGGATGAGACCTATCGACCAAGATAGCTCTATCAACCTTGCTTGGCGGCATCTATTGAACTCCAACATAGATCAATAGATCTCTATCATCTGAAAAGTCGTCGATCTCCCTTCTTGGGCGATCTATCTATTCTATGAGTTGTTGTTCATCCACCTACTTCTATTGCAAGTTAGGGTTAATACCTAAAGGAGAAAGCAGGCAGGAAGTATGTCGTGTCACATTACGTTGATACTATTTTGTTACTATCATGACAATGATGGTGTCCTCCTCGTCTTCTAGTGATATTAATCTCACCATGTCGAGGAAGTACTCTTTTCACTAGGGTGTGGGGACTAGCCCCACTGCCCGATTCTTGCAATTTCATTCATATTCCAATTCTTGTATGAACTCCTATAATTCATAGCTAATTTAGTACATGTCTTGTGGATTGATCACCTACTTTATGTGATTTATTATAATCTTTTAGCGCAATAACTTCAATGTTTAATATTTGTATACCGATTAGTTGAATGGGGAGCTCATAAGCATTGATGTAGAGATTTGGCGTTGGAGATGTGGGATTTGGTGAGAACTAGGTCCACACATTTGGCTGTAGTTCTGTGTCGTTGACACCCTCATGAGAACTTTTGACAGAAAGTCTCCAGAGTAGTGGATATATGATCCATAAGTAATGAGACATCAAGATTATATGGATATATATTCATGCATAGTTCTGATGCCAAAACGGGAAACTTGCATAACTCCAATCATATCTTCATATCGATTTGGATTTGAAAGATTGCACATATTTGAGTTGTGGTGGTGAAACCCAGTTCCACCCTAGTGTTTCCATCTATTGATAACTAGAACATTTATTTAGCTCTTTTTATTCTTGCAAACTTAGATAAAACAAAACAATATCAACTTTTGTGATAAATACTAGTTCTATGTAAGTTATTTTGATTAGATAATTCTTAAAAATGTTGTCCTTTGGGATTCAATCCTCAACTATACTATGAAAATATCTGTCTACTTATGAGTGGAATTATTGCACTTTGGTTTAGGTAAACTCTAGGAATTTCATTCCCAGTGGATTTCAAGTGCGATAATATTCCACATTAGTGTGCACCTCTGGCGGGACGCACCAAACATTTTGGTAACATTGCTAGGGAAAAAGACACTCTGGCTAGCTAGTTAGTTTTGATTTGATCTTTTCCTAGCATCCTCATCATTGCTTTTATTTATTCATTATTCTTTGTATTTTTTGTGAATATTGGTTTGCTAACTTTCCCTATTTTGTTTGGTTGTGCCTTGTGCATGTGACAAGACACTTGGGGAAAACAAGATGAAATGCCAAAATTCACCTCACAAGCCACTCCAAGACTACTTCATGCCTAGCAAATACAAATCACCAATTTCTAGAAGAATTGATAAAATGTTAGGGGAACAATTATCCATCCCTCCAGGTCTTCTTTGGCTCTTGTCCGCCTTCTATGGCTTGGAGAGTGAGAATGCCTACAAGCACTTGGACTCCTTTCTTGAAGTATGCTCCACCTTCAAGATGCGGACAGCCAGTGATGACACAATTAGGTTGACCTTGTTCTCATTCTCCCTCAATGACAAAGCCAAAGATTGGTATGACCTGAGAAGGGACATCATGAGTTGGGAAAAGATGAAGGATTCCTTCTTGAGGAAATTCTACACCATTACAAGGTTAAGACAAAAGTGGCATGCCATAGTGAGTTTTAGTCAAATGGGAAATCATCAATTTAATGATGCTTGGGAGATATTTCAGAAGATATCGAGAGAGTGCCCGCACCATGAGATCTCTTTGTGGCAGCTAGTTCAGTCTTTTCATTCCATTCTATCTTCAATGGGTCAAGGTATAGTAGATTCTTCTTGTGGAGGAGTTTTCATGGAAAGGCCACCTGAGGAGATATGGCCATTGTTTGAGCATATGACATAAGGTTCAAGAATAGGAGCTTCTAGCATGATGAATGATGATGACCACCCCTTTGGCATGCCATCTCCAATTCATAGTGAATCAAGCCCTCAAGAGATGAATATTCTTGGTGAGATGGTGAGCTTCATGAATAACCATGTGAGAAGTCCTCCTTGTCACTTAGTCGTTTTCTATTGGTTTCCATGCTAAAGAAATGAAGACACCTCACTCCTATAGTTACCATGAACCACAACGTCCAAGATATAGCTCAAGGTTTGCTGAAGAAGTTCTTTCTAGGTTGTAAAGTTTTGATGATGTCCAAAAGAATGTTACAAGGCTTGAAAAAGGATGGAATAACTATGTTCCATACTTTCTCTTTGAGAAGAAAAATTGTCTTCAAAGACCATAATGAGTTATAATGAGAGAAGTGGACCCATGCATGCCACTCAAATTCTCTATAATCCACCTCCCATGCAAGTCCAGCCCATATACCATTTCCAAGGCCATCTCAAGCCTTACACAACTCCTCCCCCTTCATCACCACAACATTCTCAACAATTCACCTTCCAACCTCAATTCTCCCCTCCACCTCAATTTCAATACAAAGTGACACTTCCACCTCCTCCACAGCCATAACATGCTACCCCTCTCCTCCACGAGCAATGTAGTTCTATGATAGTTCTAAGGAGTGGGAAAACTCTTAAGAAACTTATGAGTTAAAGAAAGGTTGTTAAAGAAAAACAAATGCAACCAAGTGGCGATATTATAATTGAGATTGGTGAAGATGATTTTGTGATGCCTCCTTCTAAGCATGAGATACCAGGTTTTCCAATTTGCACTCTATTTGCAGATCCTACCATCCCTAGTGTTCCACTTCATGGCATGCCATAAGAGAATCATGTCGATGCAACTAAGGCCAAAGCTAGTGAGATACCATTCATTGAAGAATTAGATGAGCCACCAAAAGTAAGGAGGAGACAAAAGAACAATGTTGACATTCTTGAGGTGTTTTGCCAAGTGAAGGTCAACATTCCATTATTGGATGCTATCAAGCATATCCCATTATATGCCAGGTTCCTCAAGAACCTATGCACTATGAAGAGAAGGTCAAAGGGAATATACCAAAGAGAGTCAATTTGACTAAACAATTGAGATATATCCTACAACACTCACTTCCCATTAAGAGGAAAGACCCATGAGCCCCACTCATACCTAGCTACAATGGAGGACATCACATAGAAAAATCCCTACTTGATTCAGGATCTAGTGTGAATCTGATGCCATATAGTGTTTATGTTGAGTTGGGCTTAGGCAAGTTGAAACCAACACATTGAACTCTATAATTGGTGGACAATTCCATCAAACTTCCTAGAGGTAGAATGGATGATGTTTTGAAGATGATTAACAAGGAAAGAGGAGCAGTGTTCCTGATAGATTGCAATGTTCTTGACATGGGGACACATGAGAGGAGGATTATCATCATCTTGGGAAGGCCATTCTTATCTACAGATGACATTGAGATACATGTTCACAGTGGCATAATGATAGTCTCTTTCATGGACATGATATAAAAATCAACATATACAAGTCCTCAACCTAGCAAGTTCGAGATGAGGATATTGGACATCATCAATTCAAGAGTCTGATTGGCCATTTGAAATAAGGAGATCTGAATGAGAGACTTGAGGATAAATTTGGTGATTAATGGAATGAGGAACATAGGTTGAGTGCAAATAAGAGATGGATTTATTGCAAGAATGGGCACATGACAATTCCAAATGGTATGAATGATTGAAGAATCTTCAAGAAACCCAATTGAAGGTAGGTTGTGGTTCCTCATATTTTCCTTCCTCGTCATCATCCCTAGTTCCAGAATTGTTGAGCGTCCTCTCAGATCGGAGGTAACTCACTTAGGCTTGACGAATTTTCAACCAACCTATCAATTTTGATCCTTTTTGGTTATTTTTACATATTTCCAAGAAAACAAACATACACACACTTATTTTTAATAGTTTTTGTTTAGTTTTAAGATGTGTAGGTGAAAATGGGTTAAATGAAGGAATTTGAATGATATTGGGACAAAGGATCAATGAAAAATCACTTTTGAGCAAAGATTTGATGTTTTCATGAAATTGAAGTTGAAATGACCTGCCACAGTACTCACCACATCCATGGTGTTACGGAATGGTTGTGGTGGTACACTCAAATCAACAATGAAATCAAAACGAATAGAAGAAAATCAAAGAAATGAAGAATAGACTCAGCACGATCATGCAAGGTAGAATGACTGTATAGCATTCAAGTCAGAATAGGCCGTGTGGGACAGAACGGTCGTACAGTAGGTGAGCCAACACGATTGTGCCATGCAGCACAACCATGTTGTGACCCAATCCAGCAACTTAAGTAAGCATGGAGTGACTATTTAGTTCATTTGTTATTTCAAATTCCGTGAACAACACGACCATGGGCACAAACCGGCGGCTATGCAATGCCGTCCAACACCTTTCAACCTTCAATTCCTCCACCAAAACACCTCCAATCCGCCCCAAATCAGTTCTCTAACATCCTCCCTACCTTCAACCATCATTTCATCCAATTTTCAATTATCAACTCCTCCCCTATCTCTCCATTCTGCCCCACGTAGGCAGAACTACGGAAATCCCTAAAACCCCACATTTCTCAACCCAAACCCTTCAAAGATTAAGAAGATCACCAAGAAAGTGGTGTCTAAGACCAAGGGCATACTCTCCTACCAACCTCTATGCAAGAATGCATCATCTGTGACTCTGGCATCTACTACTCCACCGTCCACCTCCAGTTCTGATAGAACTATCTATTTTACGGATGTCAAATTATATGCCTTAGTGGATCCCATTATTGAAGAAGCATCCATGTCGCCACAGTGTGCACCTCCTTCATCATATAGACAAGTACCACTATCAACCTAGTCTCCCCAACTCTCTATGTCCTTAGCGAGGACATCCGTTTCAGTAGCCCGACCATCGACATCTACAACAATGCAGCCGTAGCCCCCAGCCACAGCCTCAAGCACAACGACAACTTCTTTTAGATGACAAAGATGAGGTTATGCCTGATGCACCGCCACAATAAGGGGAGATACCAAAATATCCCCATCCATAGCCTAAGATAACTAGCAAGAATGTGAAAAAGCCAAAGCACCCGTAGTGTCTGACACACCGAGTGATTGCCACTCACTATGCTTTCCAAGAGACGATGGTGTAACGACCCCACCTCCAGGTAACCCCCAATTAAGGGAGACCCGAAGGATAGAGCCGTTATTCAATTAACAGGATCAAAGGTTTGACAAATAATCAATAACAATTAATAAACTTTACCAACTAAACTGAAAACTGGTATAAAATAAAACTTTGTTTACCTTTTGAAATCTGGGATTTCTAATCTTCTATCCATGAAGATACTAATCTAACTAATCCTCCTGTGCACATTACTTCTCATTTAATTCCACATATGCCACTTTACTGTTTGTCCTTTTCATTTGTACCTAAAATGCCGACAAACAAAACGTCGGTCAGCGAGAAGCTGGTATGTGGGGGAAACAATAATCATGCAATTACAATAACAAAGTAATCAGCCAATTATCATTTAACAGTCAAGATTACATTTTAAACCATACCACTCAATCCTTTCCTATCCCCTATCTCTGTGTTGTCCCTGCAGTGGACTAAGATCCCACCTCTCTCTAGGTAGATCTGTATTAAACCCCGCATGATCCTACCTAACAGGTAGACCAATATCTAGGGTTGAGTCGCATTGCACTACCCATATGTAGTCCAATCTCTAACTCAATGTGACTTGATGGACCTACCCCATTGGTAGCCATTTACTAAGTCATCTGATTACCTGATGGGCCTACCCCATTGGTAGCCATTTACTAGGTCAACTCATTAAGCTACAGAGGGGACTAGGATCTGAGCTAGTAGGCATATCTCTTATGTGATAGTCATATTCACATTATACTTTGCATGAATTAAATACATCGAACAGTTTAATTCAATCCACGATAGAAACAATGTTAAAACCCGGAAAACTAATTCGGGTAGTCATAAGCGTAACCACATACCTGTCAGGCAGACTCAGATGCAGGAATATTCCAAACAAGCAAGTAATCCAGAATCAAGCAAGTACACAATTCAATCCTGAAATATTCATCCAATATTTTCTATCATTGATCATGGTACACAAAACTAATAGATCTACTCGTGCCTTAGGGTTACTAGCCTTTTACGGTTTTGACTATAATTAGGGTTTCGTTTCCTTTTTATTACTTTTATCTTACTTTTATCAAATATCCATCAAACCCTAATTACCTTGTCTTATTTTCCATTAAGGTCCTTAAGATTAGGTTTGGACTACTAAACCCCAATTATACATCTATTCATCACAAAAGATGTTAAGGTTATCCTTTAACAATATTTAATCTTATTTTTGGACTAATAACACCATTATCTATCAGTTAAGTCCACCAAGCCTCTTTTCATTAAAGCTACTATTTTAATCCTTTTAATCCATGGCAAACTCATTATAACCATTTATCACCAATTCATAGCCCATTATGATCTAAGTCACATATGAATTCGTTTTGTCATAATTTTACCCTCTTATTCCTGAGAAAACCCTAATTACTACCTTTAGGGTATATATCCAGAATTAAGGACTTTTATACTCTAATATCTTAGATTCAACATGTTTCAACTCCACTCATTAGACTGATCAATTAAAGCCTTTAATAATCTCATTCACTAAAACTAGGGTTTCAAGGCCCATTAATGCTTATTTATGCTCATGAACTCTCAATTAAGATACTAACGTGCAAAACTCATCCTTTTTATTCCTAATGTTTCTTTTTATCATTAACAGGCTAATATCAACTTTAATCAGCTATTAAACCCTACTAATCACTTTAATAATATCAAAATAGGGTTATTTAAACATTAACACATTAAAGTTGATATCTTACATCATTTTTCGAATTGCATAAGGAATCAGGTTTCATTTATATTTTATTTAGATTCCCCTCGATTTTCTGAGCAAGTTTCATATTTTATGCGAACCCATCCGAGCTACGGATATTTAGTTATGAAATTTGCATTAAAATCTCACCTGAGCCAATCCTGTTTTGCCACATCACCCTATGCATGCGCGGCTTGCCTTGAGTTTATAATTGAATTACTGAAATACCCTTCGGTTAAGTCGACCAGCTCCTTCACCTCGCGGGGGTAGAAACGTCCAATCAGCAACGTGTTTTCTTCCACCTCCAACACAGCCGCCGCTCAGCCCTAGCCGCGCCTTGCGGCCCTTCCCCCTCCTCTCCTGAACGTCGGGGACCTCCGGGCAAGGTCCCTCTACCTCCGGCGTTCCTTGGCGCAGCCGGTGAGGGTCGAAGGTAGGGCCAAGGTGCCCGAGAAGAGCGGCGCGACCTTGCTATGAAAGACATCAAGAACAGCCTTGCGTCTGCTTCGGTGGCCGGTTTAGGGCACGACGATGTTGGCTAGGTCGTGTTCTGACCTCGACACTCATCCAACCTCCAACGCAACCCCTCCTGGGCCTCTTTCTGTGCCAGGGTTGCGAAGCTTCCCTTTTCTAGGGTTTATGGACGGAAAACATGGAAGATGAGGAGAAGACTGGGCGTGGGATTTTCTGGACTCAGCCCCAGGCCTTATCCCTTATATAGGGGAGGGTTGTACTGTCCTGGGGTGCTTGCCCACGAAGTAATCCGTCCTTCTACCAATAGGAGAGTGATTCCCTCATAAAGGAGCAAGTTCCTTTCTCTTTCCTAATTTTTTGATATTCCCTTTTCTTGTGATAATAGGATTTCAAAAATCCTTCCCTTTATCTTCTTATCACTTGACTCTTAATTATTTATCACGAAATCATGTATTTCTTTTAATAGAAAAAAAATACTCCCTTTTATCCATATTACAAAATTGATGGATCATGTATTCCCATTATCTCTTTATTTTATAATTATGGTATTTTCTCTTTCTTCTCCTTTATTGGGGTTCCTTGGATCCCAAGAAACTCAAAGATCTCGAAATTCCTCATTAGGGATACTCATTATCCTTCTAGATGCATCTAAATGCGTTATCATCATTATCTTGCTTTATTTCTTATTAAAATATTTACTTTTGTGGATTTCTCTTTATTTCTCTCTTATTTTCCTCATTAGTGTTCCTTTTATTATTAGGAATCCTTGGAACACGAAATTCCACTAAGGATTATCCAATTATACATCTTTTCGCATATTTTCCCTATTTCATCAATGTTTTCAATTTCTTTATTAACAAGGAAATACTTAATTGCTATTTTCTTTTCTTATTGCCTTTTCTTTGTAACTTTGGGCTCCTTGGAACCCAAGGAATCTAAGAGGCACGAAATCCTCTTTGTATTTGCCTTCTAGAGGTTTCCACACCTTTCTTATCTCAAATTCTCAGTTATTCATTAATTAATTGAATCTTATTGTTATTGGGCCCAATGGCCAATAAAGCCCACAAATCAAACAACAAGGCTATGAAATCCATTTATTCAAAATAGATTATTCCATTTATTCATTCAAAAATCTTTAATATGAGAAATTATATTCCTCAGCAAATGAACCCAAAATTGGGGTTGTAACATCCTTCCCCTCTTATAAGAATTTTGTCCTCAAAATTCCATCAAGCAAGCAAACAAACAGGATAATCCATTCTTATGTCCATCACGACTACCATGTGGCTTTACCCTATCCATGGTGCTTTCCAAGAACATTCATTATCTCATATTCTTCCACCTGAGTTCTTTCTTACCTTGGTATATCGTACCCTCATAGGTGACTCAGGACATTTCAGCCTCTGAAAAGCTGAAGAGCTTCAGGGCTTAACACATGGCTTGGGTACCTCACATAGTGCTCTAGATCGGACTCATGTAACACATTACACATCACGTTATCCTGTGGGGCAAGGCTAAACACAATCATATCCACCAATCCATCTGAAATGGACCCATATATCGGGGATTCAGCTCTCTCAGCTGTAGCTTAGAGGGGTCAGATTTTCACATTATATTCCTCCACAGTGAACTGCATGTCAGTCTTCTTTGTATCAGCTCGTGACTCATGTCACCACTGGGCTCTCTTTCAGCCATTGCCCGATCAAAGCGACTTTATCTGCACACACCTGGGGTTCTGCTATGACCTTCGCGAGGCCTCCTTCACCAACATCATTATAATGAAGTGGTGACCGACACAACCTCCCTATAGAACTTCTTGCATCCCGATAAAGGCTATGGTGGTTAACATCACATCTTTAGAACTACCTCATGGTATCACCTTGAACATGCACACTTGCTCTCGTCAGACCCTCTAGTCTGGATCATACTAACCATTAGTATGGGGCGATAAACTATACAAACACTGAGCTCTTCATGTATCTATTTCCACCTCGTGGAAGTGAACCCTTGGGTCACATCAAAAACTTTTGAATTCACATCATGGTGTAATTGAACCATCTCTTTTCATATGTAGTTCAACCAGATCTGTCCCTTGACAGAACTCTTCCTTTCTCATGTCATCTAGGTAAGGCGATCTACCATAACCCATATTGTATCTTGACCTTCTTGGTCTAGGAGAGACTCACAACATCCATAATGATGAACTCTCATTCCTTCTCGGGAACTCATTATACTTTATATCCATGCACTGGGTTAATGGTGTTCGTCCTTCACCTCCTGGCTCACATGGCCACATGCTACATGCAACTTGGTCCTAAGCATCCAGAATGCTACCATCACTTACTATCTTTGTAGTACCAAGGTATATCATGTCCTCTTATATCATTATGATTCCTTAAGCTTGATACCTCAGAAACCCTAAACCACTCTCAAAAGGGTTTTATTACCTTCCTATCCAAAGAAGTGTATCTGAGGTTCTATCACCATTCTTTCACTACACCAAGGACTAAACTGGCTAACCAAACAACCATTAACTTGTTCATTACATCTGAGTGTTAGCCAAAACACATCTTCTCTCCAAACATAGGGTTAGTCAAAAAATCTCAACTCCTTCTAGCTTCCAGCTAAACTAGGTAGTCATATCTCAACCAGAGCATTCATTACCACTCCTTATCCTTGGGTGTTAGTTAATGTCGAAGACATACTCCTCCATGCCTTACACTTATCATCTCATCTCAAACTCTATGGTTGTCTTCATCAAAGAACTCTGAGCTCATCCTCATGGTGATCAAACTCAACCTTGTGATTCATTGTAACACTTGCAAAAATCCACTTAGTTCAAGATAAAACATCCTCACAAGATGATATCCTTAAAACTCTTAGTGTTTGTAAACCATCCATGTTTTATTCTCTCCGCAAAGGTATGTTATCAATTCTATCCTCATACCTTGTAACAACGTTCCAACTGACATCATCTTTATCCTTGGTGTAAGGCATGCATACTGTCCTATCTCTCACTCCCATAACAAGAAGAAATAAGCATTTGGCGGCCATCCAAATACAGAGTTCTTCCTATTCCAAGAGTAGGGATGGTATAGCCCACTTCGCCAGTACACCTTCAAATCTCAGTTGAAACGTGCAACTCATGTCTCTATATCACAATCATCATTATATCAAAGTTACTTCCATGGAAAACTGGCCTCGAACCTACTTGAGTTTACACACAATCCTTGGTCATATCCTCTAGGTCTATAGGGCACCGACACTTTTGGGGTCATCCCTCTTCCCATATGCACCAGAGAGTGCCCTACTCATTTTCCCTTTGGGTCACATGAGTTCATGAAGGTGATCAATCTCCTAACTCATGGTCCTCAGACAATGATAGTTGTTACCTCCCGACCCTATGGTCATGTGCAACTAGGGAATTAGGAAACTCCTACTTCCATCGGTCTTATCCCTACCTGACCCTAGGATAGACTTAGGATTATATCATAGTACATGTTCAACTTAGAACCTTACCCAATCTTTCATCATCTCTCATTGCATTCATGACTGACTTTCATCCCTTCATAGGGGTCATGGCAACCTTCCTACCTTGGTCAGGCCCCATACCAGTTACCTCCATGGTAACTCATCCACATGCACTTAGAGATGGCTATCTATGGGTCTACAGGTTCATTCTCATATTACGTACTTTTCACTTAGCTTCTCAAGATCCTATGAAACTTCTTTAGGTCATCTCAAAACCAACAAAACTAGTATACACCCTACCAAAGGGTCCCTCTCCTAGGATGGGAGGAAACTACAACTCTCGACAAAAGGTCACAACTGTCCTTAGGGTTTACATCCATATGAGCATGCTTAAACCAACAACTATTACAAGCGTACCTATAAAACCATGCTAGGTTGCACTTGTTCGCATCCTCAACATTACATCAACTTAGTTATGAGGGGTTCATCAAACATACCCTTTACGTAAGGGATTTCCTTTACCTCTACACATGAGGAGTACCATGCTCGAAACTATAGAGACTGAAATCTCACCATGAGCAATGGATGCACTGCTTCCCCTCTTAGGCCTAGGAACCCTAGGTTCACCGTTGTGTATCCAACTGCATGCTCATTCTCTTAACCAGGAATCCAGCATGTCCAAGATATGTCATGTACTCCCATGATCTTTCTACTCAAGCAACACTTCAGAGTTGATTCCTCTTCCCAGACAACTACTAGGTATAAAGCCTCACAATTGGCGCCTTAACCTCCTCAGGGCTTAAAGCATTCTTTATCTCATCTTAGTAGGTTACCATAGGTACCAGAAGCATCATCCTCTCTCTAGGGTTTGGTTACTCTCAAGCTAACCCAAACATCGTCAACCTCCAGGGATTATGCATGAGGCAACCATTATCATCCACTTAGGTCTCATCATTCTCGGCTCCCGCTATTTCTCAAGTTTCGGGGTTTTAGGCTTCCAACTTTCTTGGTCGAGGTCTGCTCCCTCTCTCTAGAGCTAATCCTACAACCAACCTCTCTATAAGAGGTCCTATATTTATGAAGGATCAAGCTCTTAAGCATGTCCCTACCTGAGTGAAGCCTCTACTCGAACTTATGTTTACTCGAGGTTATCCACAACCCCTTATGCTTGTCTCATAAGCCCTCCATCATGATCCCTCGACTAGGGTTTAGTTTAACTGTCAACACTACTGACGCACTCTGGGTGCAAGTTATATCCTACTTGCAACCGCCCTATAGGTTCTTCTTTATCCTCATTCATGAAGGAGTTACCCCTCGCTCAAACATGCACAACCCTCTCCCGGGTTGGGTCGCCAAAGGTACTAGGTTATCCAACCTCTCATGGCTCGTATGACGATCCCAAGGCATGCCCAACCAAACACTCAGTCTAACTCATCATGCCATCTCTATCTCTAACTTTCACTTAGGGTTAGGGTTAACATCATCCTCAAAAGATGTGCTAGGTATCTACTTTTCATGGAGGTCTCTACCTCCAACACTAACTCTCTCTACTCATCCTCCTGCCAAGGAGGTCTATCCTCAAGTCTCTCCTGAGGGCAATGACAACTCGTGTCATACGACCTAAGCATGTATCTATTCCTTTACGCTTACTCTATTAAGCTTATGTCCATGACATCTTATTTACATGCTTTTTATTGATTTGATGGAGGATTCCTTAATCCTTATCAACCTTACCCATACCGCAAGAGGGTGAGGGAAAGAGAGAGGAAACCCTAATCCTTAAGGTCCTTAATAGAATTTGAGTCGAGAAGGGATGAACAAGATGAGAGAGTCCTAAAGGTATCTTATTTCGATTCATACCCTAAGACTTTGGCCAGGCAGTCACACGGATCCGGGAGTCCTCGTATTCTGACTAGCAGTGCGGAGGAAAATCTTGCCAGCCCCCGGTCGTGATCCTTTTCTAGACACCTCTGTCTTTCGGATAATCCTCTAATAACTCCCTCGAGTTCTACAGAATTTGTAAAATTTAATAATTACTAAAGATTAATTGAGGAACCTACGCTCTGATACCAATTGTAACGACCCCACCTCCCGGTAACCCCCAATTAAGGGAGACCCGAAGGATAGAGACGTTATTCAATTAACAGGATCAAAGGTTCGACAAATAATCAATAACAATTAATAAACTTTACCAACTAAACTGAAAACTGGTATAAAATAAAACTTTGTTTACCTTTTGAAATTTGGGATTTCTAATCTTCTATCCATGAAGATACTAATATAACTAATCCTCCTGTGCACATTACTTCTCATTTAATTCCACATATGCCACTTTACTATTTGTCCTTTTCATTTGTACCTAAAACGCCGACTAACAAAACGTCGGTCAGCGAGAAGCTGGTATGTGGGGGAAACAATAATCATGCAATTACAATAACAAAGTAATCAGCCAATTATCATTTAACAGTCAAGATTACATTTTAAACCATACCACTCAATCCTTTCCTATCCCCTATCTCTGTGCTGTCCCTGCAGTGGACTAAGATCCCACCTCTCTCTAGGTAGATCTGTATTAAACCCCGCATGATCCTACCTAACAGGTAGACCAATATCTAGGGTTGAGTCGCATGGCACTACCCATATGTAGTCCAATCTCTAACTCAATGTGACTTGATGGACCTACCCCATTGGTAGCCATTTACTAAGTCATCTAATGACCTGATGGGCCTACCCCATTGGTAGCCTTTTACTAGGTCAACTCATTAAGCTACAGAGGGGACTAGGATCTGAGCTAGTAGGCATATCTCTTATGTGATAGTCATATTCACATTATACTTTGCATGAATTAAATACATCCAGTAGTTTAATTCAATCCACGATAGAAACATCGTTAAAACCCATAAAACTAATTCGGGTAGTCATAAGCGTAACCACATACCTGTCAGGCAGACTCAGATGCAGGAATATTCCAAACAAGCAAGTAATCCAGAATCAAGCAAGTACACAATTCAATCCTGAAATATTCATCCAATATTTTCTATCATTGATCATGGTACACAAAACTAATAGATCTACTCGTGCCTTAGGGTTACTAGTCTTTTAGGGTTTTGACTATAATTAGGGTTTCACTTCCTTTTTATTACTTTTATCTTACTTTTATCAAATATCCATCAAACCCTAATTACCTTGTCTTATTTTCCATTAAGGTCCTTAAGATTAGGTTTGGACTACGAAACCCCAATTATACATCTATTCATCACAAAAGATGTTAAGGTTATCCTTTAACAATATTTAATCTTATTTTTCGGACTAATAACACCATTATCTATCAGTTAATTCCACCAAGCCTCTTTTCATTAAAGCTACTATATTAATCCTTTTAATCCATGGCAAACTCATTATAACCATTTATCACCAATTCATAGCCCATTATGATCTAAGTCACATATGAATTCGTTTTGTCATAAATTTACCCTCTTATTCCTGAGAAAACCCTAATTACTACCTTTAGGGTATATATCCAGAATTAAGGACTTTTATACTCTAATATCTTAGATTCAACATGTTTCAACTCCACTCATTAGATTGATCAATTAAAGCCTTTAATAATCTCATTCACTAAAATTAGGGTTTCATGGCCCATTAATGCTTATTTATGCTCATGAACTCTCAATTAAGATACTAACGTGCTAAATTCATCCTTTTTATTCCTAATGTTTCTTTTTATCTTTAACAGGCTAATATCAACTTTAATCAGCTATTAAACCCTACTAATCACTTTAATAATATCAAAATAGGGTTATTTAAACATTAACACATTAAAGTTGATATCTTCCATCATTTTTCGAATTTCATAAGGAATCAGGTTTCATTTATATTTTATTTAGATTCCTCTCGATTTTCTGAGCAAGTTTCATATTTTATGTGAACCCATCTGAGCTACGGATATTTAGTTATGAATTTTGCATTAAAATCTCACCTGAGCCAATCCGGTTTTGCCACATCACCCTATGCATGCGCGACTTGCAATGAGTTTATAATTGAATTACTAAAATACCCTTCGGTTAAGTCGACCAGCTCCTTCACCTCGTGGGGGTTGAAACGTCCAATCAGCAACGTGTTGTCTTCCACCTCCAGCACAGCCGCCGCACAGCCCTAGCCGCGCCTTGCGACCCTTCCCCCTCCTCTCCTGAACCTTGGCGACCTCCGGGAAAGGTCCCTCTACCTCCGGCGTTCCTTGGTGCAGCCGGTGAGGGTCGAAGGTAGGGCCAAGGTGCCCGAGAAGAGCGGCGCGACCTTTCTATGACAGACATCAAGAACATCCTTGCGGCTGCTTCGGTGGCAAGTTTAGGGAAGGACGACGTTGGCTAGGTCGTGTTCTGACCTCGACGCTCATCCAACCTCCAACGCAACCCCTCCTGGGCCTCTCTCTGTGCCAGGGTTGTGAAGCTTCCCTTTGCTAGGGTTTATGGACGGAAAACATGGAAGTTGAGGAGAAGACTGGGCGTGGGATTTTCTGGACTCATCCCCAGGCCTTATCCCTTATATAGGGGAGGGTTGTACTGTCCTGGGGTGCTTGCCCACAATGTAATCCGTCCTTCTACCAATAGGAGAGTGATTCCCTCATAAAGGAGAAAGTTCCTTTCTCTTTCCTAATTTCTTTGATATTCCCTTTTCTTGTGATAATAGGATTTCGAAAATCCTTCCCTTTATCTTCTTATCACTTGACTCTTAATTATTTATCACGAAATCATGTATTTCTTTTAATAGAAAAAAACACTCCCTTTTATCCATATTACAAAATTGATGGATCATGTATTCCCATTATCTCTTTATTTTATAATTATGGTATTTTCTCTTTCTTCTCCTTTATTGGGGTTCCTTCGATCCCAAGAAACTCAAAGATCTCAAAATTCCTCATTAAGGATACTCATTATCCTTCTAGATGCATCTAAATGCATTATCATCATTATCTTGCTTTATTTCTTATTAAAATATTTACTTTTGTGGATTTCTCTTTATTTCTCTCTTATTTTCCTCATTAGTGTTCCTTTTATTATTAGGAATCCTTGGAACACGAAATTCCACTAAGGATTATCCAATTATACCTCTTTTCGAATATTTTCCCTATTTCATCAATGTTTTCAATTTCTTTATTAACAAGGAAATACTTAATTGCTATTTTCTTTTCTTATTGCCTTTTCTTTGTAACTTTGGGCTCCTTGGAACCCAAGGAATCTAAGAGGCACGAAATCCTCTTTGGATTTGCCTTCTAGAGGTTTCCACACCTTTCTTATCTCAAATTCTCAGTTATTCATTAATTAATTGAATCTTATTGTTATTGGGCCCAATGGCCAATAAAGCCCACAAATCAAACAACAAGGCTATGAAATCCATTTATTCAAAATCGATTATTCCATTTATTCATTCAAAAATCTTTAATATGAGAAATTATATTCCTCAGCAAATGAACCCAAAATTGGGGTTGTAACAGATGGAGACTGTGGGCATCTTTGTTTTATTTCAGGATATCTTGGAACATGTTGGGTAATTTGAGGTGTTGACCACAGTACATGAGACTCATGTTGAGCTTATACAACATTTCTTTGCAACCTTTGAGAAAGTCTCACAGTATGTCATCACATTGAGAAATGGAACTACCTCATCACTACATCCTTTCTCAATAGCATATTTTCTCCCACCCCTGAGGTAGCAGACCTACATGATGAAGGGAGCATAGACAAAGACACCATTGTGGACTACAAGGCCATGTGGATGAGGTTTATAGGGCAAAGCAACTTTTTTGTGGGAAAATACAAGTCTGATTCATAATCTTGTGTTGAGATACATCCAGAAGGTCTTCGTGAACACCATCTTCACCTGATATGAAAATCGAGGAAGTTGTACAAAGAAAGATCTTTTTGTGTTGGGATGGATGGTGGAAAGCAAGCATGTAAATTTGGGATCACTCATCAGTGACCATATGAAGATAGTCACGTCCAAGAGCAAGAACCCTTTTATCATGGGAGGGATTGTGACCTCAATTGCTCTAGCCCTATATCATGATGTTCCTGGCTACACCAAGGTAGAAGGAGGGAATCTCATGGACCTACACTACTTGATTCTCTCATCTATGATTGCAATGATTGACCAGAAGATATTCTACTAGGTCAACCCTCCTTATGCATGAGTTTTACCAGAGCTCCCCCACCATGCTACACCTCTACTAGAGGGGTGTGGTTCATCTTTGGACTTTTTGGATATCTTGAGAAGGTGGGAAGAGGAGCATCCTAGGGACACATTGATGCAACAACCCAGAGATGTGTCTGAGAGACATAGAGAGCCACATGAAGCCGCTGAAAAGAGGAGGAAAATTGAGGAGAGAGAGGCACGAAGGGTCAGGAGATGGGAGGTGGAGACATCACAACAGCCATAACAACCCTCATTTAATGCATCTGACATGCCTACCATACATACATAGCTGGAGGGTATTCAGAGTACATTGGATGGCATCTTGACATCCTAGGAGGGCATTCTAAGGGCACATGAGGACTTCAACATACACATGATCTATTGTGGTTTGATCACCAACATATGCACCATAAGATCAACCACATGTATTAATTCCAGCATGCCCAGACCCAGAGGAATCCCTAGTGGGGCGAAGATTGGTGGGGTTCACTTTTAGCATATCAGGATGTCTACCCGCCTCCACAAGCAAACCAATTGGGAAACTAATGCCAACATCTTCCACCATAGGAAGGACCACTACCACATCCACCACATTGATCATCTACCCTATCACTCCTAAACTTTAGTGTCATGCTGAGGACATCATGATTCATAAGTTTGTGGTGGTAAGGAAATATGCCCTCTTCCTTATTTCACTCATTTTGCATTTAATATGTCATTTAGTTTGTTTTTTTTTACTCTTGCCATCTATATTATATTTTACCTACTTTACATGCTTGTATTTAATGTAGTTTGCTTTCTTGCAATTTTTGCGTAATTTTCAAAAAAATTGCCCTTTTTTCCATGCATTGCATATCATGTAGATTTTTGTAATTTTTGCATGTTTTAGCTAGGTTTTGCTTGTTTCTTACTTTATCTCCCATAATTTTGGTCTAGATGTGATTGAAGGCAATTTGGCACTATTTTTGCCAATTTTGCCCAAGTTTGGAACTTCATTCCCAAAAAGCATGTTTTGACCCAATATTTACTTTTTGGATTGAAAATGATGACCTTTGACAAATGCAAGTGACTTATCATGGTTTATGGGTAAATGGTCTCAATCTTGACTTTTTACATGTGAATCACGTCTCTCATGCTTGTGATCTATTTGGTTGAATTGTGATTGGAGCAAGACACAAACGTTTAGAATTTTGTAGAATCTCATGATAGAAATGTGGTTTTAATATTTCTCATTCATGTGGTGTATCATTTCTTGATGAAATGGATGGAGTAAGTTTCATAGAGAAGATCTCATGTTGAAGTCCATATTACTAACCCCTCTAACTCACTTTTCTTCTACCATCTTCTTACCTCTCCTTCTCATGAAAGGATGTCAAAGTGCACACATTCAGCCTTGGCCACCTCCAAAATTTTGGGGTGGCCATATTCATGCCCCCCCATCTCACTCTCATCACTATATGCCATATCCAAACCAAGGAAAAAGAAAAAGATAAAAAATGAAAAATGAAAATAAAAAATGCTCCTATTTAAGGGCATCCTAATATAGAAAACATGTGTGTGTAAAAGCACTCCAAAATCTTATCGCAAACCTTTCTTCCTTTTGCATGCCCATGGAGCTAGGAAACATAAAACCTAGTTCATTTTACCCTTTTTTGTAGCCATGTGGGTTACTTAGTGTGGATGGACATACAAGATTGAACACTTGAATGTAAAATAGAAAAAATAGTCAGTTTTTACCTTTGCCACCATGAAACAGTTTACCCAGAGTGATAGGATAGTCATATGGACTGATTGCGTTTTCTATTCTCTATATTTGAATTTTGTAGGCTCAATGCTCTAATCATGATAGGTTTGTTAAAGAGGAGAGGAGAGAGGTTTAATGTGTGTACCTAGTCATATTTAAGGCCATCTTAACAATATTCATCTTTTGCATTGCATTTGTCATTTCTTGATTGTGGAAAATTTTTAGAGAGATTGAGTTGGAGTATACCTGAGAACAAATATGTTTTAAGTTTGGGGTGGTGATGTTGTGACAACTCCAATTCATGTATACTTTCCATATTGACATTCCCCATATATGCGTGCACTCATATCTAAAGACGTCAAAAGGGAAAATATAAGAGATTGTGATAGTCAACTAAATTATGAAAAGAAGCCAGATGTTGTTCACAAGCATCATTAATTAGCCACACAAAACAATATTCATGAGGATAAAAGTCATACAAATTATTCAATAGAAGGAAATAAGTAGTTCTAAGGAATGAAAAATACATGGGAGATAATTCATCCTATACATCATCTAGAGGAAAATAAATAACTATCTAATAGAAATGGAGATAAGAAACAACCATCTAACTAGCTATCCTCCCATAACTTTATTTAGCATCTTCGAGGACTTTGCAATGCTTTAATTATTCCTTAAACTGAGAAAATACGATAAACAAATGATCGACATAATGATGGTATGTGGTCAAAAAATACTTTACTATGCTGGAATAATGAAAATACTTGAAAAAGAAGAAGAAAAAGAAAACTTATTAAGGTGGAAAATCAGGTGAACCCAATTTATTATTCACATTTCAATGGACATGTATTACTATGGTTGACTTAGGACCAACATAAACTATTCAGCCCTATCACTGCGTACCTTGTACATTAGGGATCTCCCTGCATACCTTGTACCATTAGGGAGGTGCTAGTCATCATTAATACTTTCCCTCTCTAATAGGGAGATTAATGAAACATCAGTACATTCCATTATCTTTCCTTAGTGTTCTTAGAGTTAAAGGCAGAAAAGAGACAATATTTATAGATATACATCCAACAAGATTATACAACTACATGCAAGCATTTACTCATAATTAGACCATCTTACAAAACTAGTCTTATACTTATATCCACATACCTTGGATCTCAGATCTTTATTTCAACAAGTCTAGATTAAGTGAGTAGATTACCCGGAAGAGAAATAAAGATGTAGTGTCATAATGTGTTTTTAAAACCTCATATTAGGGTTTTGGTCTTACTAGGGTCTTCATTTAGTGTCTTGGGTTTTAAATCATAGTATGATAGGGGGAATTCTCAGGTCAGGGACCAAAGTGTGGATTTAGGTATTTAGGATGTTTGGTCTTCCCTTAATCATCATCATTGAAGGAGAGAGAAGATAAGGGTCATTCATTTGATATTAATGTGAACATATTATTGATCATCATTTTAGGGTTACGAGTAAAGGGAATTAGGGTAAGATTTGATACTTCAAGATCTCACAAATTATACTAACATTTATATTCGTATTCATTTTCTACAAGTTAAAATTAAAATTGACATAAAACAAAGTCATAAAAAGGTTACATCGAACTAGGGTTGTGTTTAGGTACATGTGATATTTTATAAATATTCTTCTCATTTTTTTGAGAACTTGGGTATTTTTTAGATTCAAAGCTATTTATAATGGATTTTACAAAATTGACCAATCAGGTAATTTCGAGAAGAATAAAATGAAAATAAAAAAGGAAACGTGAGCTTGTCTTCGTGGATCAGGTGAGGGGTCTAAATTCTCAAACCCTCCCACTAACCCACAAGACATAGCTCGACTAGGGTCAATGATATGGAAAAAAATGTGAGAATTCCCATTGGACTTGAATTTATAGTCGTGATCGGTATGGGCAAGGTGGGTAGTGTACCTGCTTGATTGTTCCTCCTCTTACGCCATGAAAGCAGTGAGGGAACGAAAGGTGTTATGGTGGTTGGGGTAGCTAATTGATTGTTTGGTGAGTGCTGGGAAGCCTATTGTTATCGCGAGATTATGATAATTGCAAGGAATAAAAAATGATCATTGGAGGTGACTGAAAGCTGAGATTTTGATCAAACATGTAAAGTTGAAAATGATAGAGAGGTTTCAGTGATTTACCTACCCTATGGTTGGATTTAGGGATAGTAAAGCTCTATAGTGTTTTGGGTATGCTTTTGTGACCTTCTGGTGGCTTGGAGCTGCTCTAGATACCACCGGCGGCAGAGGTTTAGAGATTGAATGGAGCGGCTTGTCGTACAGCTCCTGTGGGCCTTTGCAGGTCTTACTAATGTTGTTTCATGACTCATGTGGCCTCAACTGATTGGAATTAGGGGGTCACAGGAGTGAGGGGGCACTCCAGTCGGTCTAGGTGTGGGTACCTTAGTTAGGGGTGGTGGCTACACCTCTCTATGCAATTGGGGGTCGAGGATGATGAAAGGGAGGTAGGAGGTGATGTGGGAGGTCTAAATAGGCATGAGAATTATTGTGTGAGGAAGCCCTAAGTAGGGTTCCGTCGCCAAGTTAGAGCTGTGAAAAAGGAGGGGGTCGTTCTCACTGGCTAGGGGGTTAGAGGTGATGTGGTGGGGGTTGTTTGGCTTGGCTTGGCAAGAGGAAATTATACTTCAATTATCTTGTGTAGATAATGTAAGAGCTAGGTGCGCGAGATCACGATTGGGTTGGTTGATCTGTTGGAGTCAAGGTTGAGTCCTTCGGGAGGCTAGGGACGATGTCCCTATTGTTGGATCTCCATCCAATCCATCGTGATTAATCGAGAGGTTGTGATACCTTATCTAATTAAGACTTCCACACCTAAGATAAAAAGGGAGGGTGTGACATATACATGTCACATATTAATCCAAAACTTAGTTATTGGGTTCAAAAGAAGGATAGAATGTGCATTAATTTCAAAAGCTTATAAATCCTAAATGGTTTATTCAATTATAACGAAATTTTAGGTTTAGCTTCATGATGTTATTAAATAACCATGTTATAAATTTGAGATTGAAATTCGAATTTTGATCATGGTTATTGACTATGTACATTAGTACTTATTATTCACCTTCATATGAAACTAGAGTTTGATTTATATTAAAATTGGTGCCTTTCTAATTGAAAGTGGGTGGGGGGAATGGTTGAGAGTATTATTGGAAATAACAAAATTGTAAGAGAGAGAAAATAATGTAAAAACTCACTCTATCACACTGGAGGTCGTGGGTTGGGTAGTTGACCTAGTTTGGATTCAATTGTCAAGAGTCATAAGAAACTATCTTTTTATCTTATGTGAGTACATAACGCAGACCAAATTTTGATGCATCTATGAAGATGATGAATTCGTCATTTCCTTAAGGGAGGGTTAAGATAGGTTCAATTATCAACGTTTTCTTCAGATCCTGACAACCAGACTTGCACTCCTTCTACCATATGGAACACTGTCCTTTTATGGTGAGCTTTGTGAGGGGTAAGACAGTCTTTTTGAAGTTGGGTATGAAGCATCGATAATAGCCAAGAAGACCCAAAAAAATTCAAATTTTAGAAACATTTTTGGGAGCTTCCCACACAAGAACAACCGAGACATTTGGCGGGGTCAACAAAAGTTTTTCCACCAAAAATAATGTGACCCAAGAACATGACTTCAAAAATCCAAAATTCACATTTTGATAATTTTGCATAGAATTTCTAAAATTGGAGGATATGAAGAACCTTGTGAATATGAGTACGATGTGACTCAGTGTCATTTGAATATATAGCGATGTCATCAATGAATACCACTACAATCTTGTCAAGGAAAGGTTGGAATACACTATTCATCAAGTTCATAAACACGCCATGGTCATTTTTCAATCCAAATAGCATGACCATAAATTCATAATACATGTACTGAGTTTGAAAGGAGGTTTTTGGGATGTCTTAGTCCTTAAACTTGAGTTGATGGTATCCAGAACAAAGATAAACTTTAGAAAAGACATGGACAGAACATAGTTGATCGAAAATTTTGTCAAATCTGGGCAGCATATATTTATTCTTTATAGTAGTTTTATTAGTCATATGGTAGTCAATACACATGCAAAGGGATCCATCCATTTTCTTTACATATAGAATGGGTTCTCCCCAAGGAAATTTTCTAGGGCAGATGAAACCCTTATATGGTAATTCATGCAATTGTTTTTTCAATTCGGTCAATTCAGTAGGATCCATCTGATAGGGTGCCCAAGAAATAGATGTGGTACTGTGTGAAAAGGCAATAGAGAATTCAATGCCATGATCAGGTGGTAGCCCTGGGAGCTCCTCAGGAAAAACTCATAGGTACTCACACTCTATATCAATGTTTTCTAGGGAAATCGTATCAGGATTGACTACAATTACAGTTGCTAGGTATTCTTTACACCCTTTGGATATCAAGGTTTGGGCTTTGATCAGAGAAATGACAATATTTTGACTTCACTTTTTTCTTCGAGGAGTTACAAGAATGTGGATGTTGGGTTTAGAAATAACGACTTTCTTGGCACGACAATTGATCATAGCATTATTTTTGCGGAGCCAATCCATTCCTAAAATAAGGTCAAAGTCTTCCATGTCTAAGAGTATGAAATTTGATTCAAGATTACGACCATCAGAAGATAGAAGGACTTTTTTGACAATATAGTAGGAGACTTTCATTTTTCCTCTTGGGTTAGTTACATAAAGTATGTAACCTAAGTCCCCTTTTTCAATACTGAGCATAGAGGTGAGAATCTTATACATGAAGGTATTTGTTGACCCATAGTCAAAAAGTGTGACAACATAATGGTCATAGATTTGCATCATACAATATACATATATTCAGTGTAACGTGTTTGTAAAAGGTAGTCATGATACAATGTTCTAGTAATAATTTCAAATTTAAAATAGTACCTTTCATGAGTTTGTTCCCATTACCATGTGCCTCTCTACATTTACTACAAAGAGATGGGCTTGTTAGTACTTGCCCTGTTTGGCCCATGCTAGAGGAGGGTGAGGGCAATTGTCTATGAAATGTCCCTCCTGTTTGCAAAAGTGGCATACTGGATACAAGTACTTGCATTGTCCAGAATTGAGGTTATCACAATTTCAACAACGAGGAACATTTAGATTATGTCCTTGACCTCTATTTGGGCCAGGATTATGATTCTGAGTAGGGCCTCATTTGAAATTATGGTAATGGCCTTGATTGTAGTTCTAGGCAAGATGATTTTTGTTCTTCTGTCAGTTTTTGTTCTTATTGCCACCATTATGGGGTTTCCCTTTATGCTTGGGCTTTGTAGGGGAAACATCAGTAAGCCATAGGTAGGTAAGGACAGGTAGTGACTTCCCGTGTCCCATTCCAATGGTTCTCTCCATGGACAAGGCATGGTTATAGGTTTCTTGAAAAGCTATAGCTTTGAATGTGGAGACAGATTTTTAGGGTTTGGAAGAGCCCAACAATGTAATAGTCTAGTTTCTGCTCTTCCATGAGATCAGGGACGTGCCTCTCTAGGAGTTGAAATTATCAACTATACTTAGCCACAGTGTTGGTACCTTGGTAAAGGTAAGGAATTGTTTTTGTTTCTCTTTTCTCTCATATTTGGGCTGGAAATAGTTGGTGAAAATGGGTTTAAAGGCTTCCCAGTTAATAGGGATGACCTGTTGTGATCGAACATAGATTTCCTACCACAACTTGGCTTCCCCCTTCAACTAGTAGGTATAAAAACCAACTTTTCTTATTGAAGGCACCTCAAAACCCTAAAGGTGTTCTCCATGTACACTAACTAGGCACCAACCTTATCTAGGACATCATCCTTATCCTCACCACAAATGGCTTTTGGGATAAATTTTAGGAAATCTTGGATGGTAATGGGTTTTGGGTTTTAAGTGGGTACTCGATATGATGTATGGACTACCAGGTCATGGAGAACATCCATAATGGCTTTCTGTTTCATTTCCCACTACCCCATATCTATGGTCTTATTGGTAGAACCGACATCCTCATCATCATTCATGTAAGGCTTCTTTCCCTTTTCATTGGCACCAGAGGTTCCTTCACCATCCCTATTGTTCCTGGTTTTTGGGTCCATGTGAAAGGGTTCAATTGATATAAGTTTTCTCATTTAAATTTTTTTAAATCAAGGATATCATAGATCATGGCAATATTTTCAACTTTAATTCAAGATTTCTCAAATTATTTTCGAATTTTAGTTCTTACCCATCCTTATACTACCCAAAAATTGAGAGAGTATAGATGAAGTCATGACACCTTAATGAAAGAGAGAAGATGAGAAGTCATCCTATTTCCTTCTATTGGGTGGCTTGGGTAGTCCTTAAATAAGAGATGAGATGCTAGAAGACTTTCCAGGTTTATAGGAAGTCCTTCCATCCACTTTTGGACCCACTAAGGCTAGGTGGATCAAGGGGAAACTCAGCCACCATGAAAGCATATAGGAGAAATTATGCCACAACCTCCTTTATGCTCTTTCTAGACACCTCAATTTCACCATTGAGAACTTTAGGGCTTCCTTGGTTCAGCGATTAAGAACATCATTTCATTAATGCATATGAAGTGTGTAATGGACATATTACCAACTCTCATGGAACTATTCTTACTCTAAACCCAATCCCACTTTCTGACTGGGCAATGTTAAAGGGATTAGAGTGCTCATCCCTGAGTGGCCCAAAAATCACTCATTATTAATATGAAAAAAGGAAACAACATTCTTCTTTATTGAAATGAACCAAAATGTTTATTACATAGGGCCCGTAGGCAACATGGAAAGAAATATACAAATAAGAAAACTAAACCAATACTACATCCCTTTTATATTAGCACCTATGTAGAGTCCATATTGATGTAGTAGTCTTTATTTTCAATAGATAACAAAATGGAGTAGATAGCATGTGCCTAATCTCTAGTTCTTTGCATTGCCTAAATCAAGAAAATCATGACACAATCAATGTAATTGTATGGAACACTATTAAAAACAAGTAAAATATTTTTTACTAGGAAGGACCTATATCCAAAAATAGATTATAAGTGATTTTCAAAAATAATATTTGTTCGATAAGATTTAATTACAAAATTTCCATTATGCTGATATCGAGAATCATGCTTATATTTTATGTTGCTCCATCACCCCAATGAGATGAGTGAGGTCACCATGATCCTCTCCATATGAGGTAAGAGGTCATTCTAGGTTTATAAGTTCGACCCTCTAAATGAGGAGGTCGATTGTACTTAATATTAACATTATCATTATCATAATTTGGGCAGTCATAATGGTAAATATCATTTATGTTTCAAGTTTGTCTCAAACTATAATATAGAAGATCGGAAGATGAATCAATAGGGAACAATAGCTCAAACAAATACATATTCAAGTATAAAAATCAAGAGGTATATAAAATGTATCATCAATATTGTTCGTCTGTTCAAGGAGGACATATAATAGTGTACCTTCTTGGTTGTTTTTAAGAGTATGGATTCCAAGAAATAATAGATCAACCCCTTGAGTCAGATCATAGATCAACAATATTGGATCAAGGGTCAAGAACATGATGTTTAGAAGATCATGTTTCAATATTCAAGCTTAGCATTACTCATTCCTATCTAACCTTGGGGTTAGGTCACCCACTTATGATCAACAATATTTCAAGATGTTCAACATTAATCAAGTGTCAAGTTTAATTTTGAGAATGAATGACCTACCTAGGTATTTTAGGAACAAATAAGATAACCTATTTATTGTGATCATTATCAAGTCATTACCAAGTCTCTAGACCATCATGATTAACTAGCATCATTTGTGTTCAAGAGTAGATAAAGTTTCAACTGATGTAATGAGTAAAGCTAGAGATCAAATATTAGGTCAAAAGATCAAGTATTTAACAAGAAAATTGTCACATATATGCATTTAATGGATGATCCACTAAATATGGCAACATGATGCGAATCATGCCTTGAAACCAATTTTTTAGATCAGGCTATTTTTTTGATGAAAAAGGATTATAGTTTCAATATAATTGGAATTATTATGAATTTTCTAAGATTTAATCAAGGTTTGGGGATTTTAATAAATTATTCATGTGAGAGGGTGAAAAATACCTTAAATGGGAAAAATGATGACCGTTTAAATTCACAATGGACAACTGAGAATGGGCCACATAGGAGGCGCGACTTGTTGGTTCACTGGATTATGGATCCACTCTGATCCCTTGAATTGGCCGATTCAAAGGTGGTTCACTTGGTTCTATTGGATTGATTGAATTCTCTCTGGATCAACAACTCACAAACTCAATCCTTATTTATTCAGACAGCCTCACGAGCTTGAAAAAGTGGGGTGGAGGATCTCTCTGATGCTAGGGGAGATCGGAGTAGGGGGCTCCAATGTTGGTAGTGAGAAGAGTGTTAGAGTTTGTCGCTACCTCACAGGTTGGTTGGAAGTCGAGAATGAGGAGAGGAGGTGAGGAGAAAAAACACCCAATCTGGGTTGTGTGGTTGAGTACTGAGTATAAAATATGATTAGGGAGGGAAATAAATAGTGCTCGGTGCCGAAAGAGTGAACAAAGGAAAGATCACTAGCAAGGTGTGGTGTCGGAGTGCATTGGGGGCCCTTTTTATAGTGTTGGGGCTAGGGTTAGGATTGGATCGGTCCTTGGTTGCAAATCAAGGTAACCATAGTGAGAGGAACAATTGGGGAAAACATTTAGATGGCGAACAAATCCTAAATGGTAGTCAAATTGGGTATAGACAGGCATGAAGTTGCAAGGCAAAGAGTTTCACATAGAATATCAAATCGGGGTCAGGTACGATTGATTGTATGTTTCATTCTCATTGACTCCTCCCCCTGATTACGGTAGGTAGCAGACAACCTAGAAGCCATTAGATCAAGCCCTGAATTGTGGATGATAGATCCAAGGGTTGGGGTTCATCCCCCAATTGAGCCCTGGATCTCTGAGATGGAAAAGTTGAATAGAAGGGTCATATCAAGGGATTTTTAACACATTAACTTCAAGAGTTCATACAAAATTGTATAAATCTCTAATCAGGATGAAATTTGGATTGTAAGTTCACAAAAATGTGATTAACATTAATAAAATGTTGATAAAAAAAGGTAAAGTTACATGGACATGTATACTTCTTTGTATAAAGTTATAAATTAACCTAATTTGTAGTGTCACAAGGTGTATAAAGTTCACATTGATCATTATATTTCAAATTTGAATATCAAAATTCATTAAGTAACCAAGGAAAAATAAATTGAGGTCATGAGTGAACATAATGAGGGAAAAAATGGAATTGAATGAAAATAGAGGAGAAACTCTTTTTTATCACAATATATTGCCAGTTTGCAAGCTTAAACAAAATGCTTTTATTGTTCTAGTTATCCTTTCTAATCTTGTGGGATACCTATTTTGAACATTTTCTTAGAACATTTCCTTATATACTTTGCACTTGAATGAGAACATCATCACTTCTTAGTTGTGTAGATGGTTTGAGCTTCTCAATATTTCCTTCAACTGTAGATTTATTCTTTATCCACCGATGATTCAAAGAAAAATACCTCCTATGACCCATGAAGCATTGATTTCCACCATCATATAGCCTAATAGAATGAGTACCCTTATGGAAACACGGTCAAGCAAGTTTTCCCTTGCCACTCTATCCAGATAAAATTCAATATGCAGGAAAATCATTTATGGTCCACAAAATAGTAGCATGCAGTTTAAAATTTTAATTTGTAGTAGCATCAAATGTTTGTATACCATTATTCAAAAGCTCCAAGAATTAACCTATTAGAGGTTGCAAAAAAATATCAATACAATTACCTAGACCATGAGGACCTGGAATCATCATAGACAAAATGAGATTGATTTGCTTCATGCACATCCATGGAGGCAAATTGTTCAGAATAAGAATAACGAGCCTAGAGCTATATGATGACCTAGAATTACTAAATTGTTGAAAACCATCACTAGAAAGGCATAGTCTGACATTCCTTGACTCTGCAAAAAAAGTAGCACAGAGCTCATTAAACATTTTTATGCCATGGAATCAGTCGGATAATGCAAATTCCTATCATCTGCCTTTTCATGATGCCACCTCATTAATGAAGATGTTTTTGATGACATGAATAGTTTTTTAAAGAGAGGCTTTAGTGGAAAGTAACAAAATATATTTATTGGGACTTTATTTCCATTTTCTTTTAGTTTCTCTTCCCCAATGTTCCTGTCATACTTCAATCTTGAAGTAGTGCAAATTCTACAATTTATCAAGTTCACTATCATCCTTCCAAAACAGCATAAAGTCATTCACACACAAGTCAATCTTGTCATATGATAAACCAAGATCTTTAATTGTCATCTTTTCTTCATAGTAGGATCTAGGCAAGGCTAAATTGACTAGGAATAATTCATCTTTTAATCATTCAAGTAGCATTATAAAAGAATGATTACTCCATCTTCCAAGGATCTTTAGATGAAGCAACTTTACTAAGATGGATAATTTTAACCCCTTGGATCCCTTATAGAAAGGTTGTTTTAGGTCATCCAACAACCTAATTTTTTTTGCGCCTCAGTATTAGGTTCCTAGGCTTGTTCATCATTGTTGTAATATCCCATTTCTCCATCATTCCTCTAAAGATTATGTGAACTAGGGTGCATTTCCTCAAGAAGATCTTGCATCTAATCATATGCTTGATTACCCCCTCCATTGTTATTGACTAAAGTATCCTAATCAGACTTACTTTCATGTCCTGACTCGCCATGATGATATCATAGAGTAAAACTCCTCAAAATATCATAAACCGTCAAGTGTGTTTTCACCACATCATGTCAGACAGATGTAGTTTTGACACAATGAACACAAGGACATCTAGTTTTATTTGCACCAATTTGTTGACATGCATAGATAAGAATCTCTTCAACACCAATTTCATATGTTGGACCATAAAGTGTATCATCAACTAGTCTAATCCATTCTTTACCCACTGGCATTTTCTACAAAGAAGAAATCATGTTATTTTTTAAAATGATACAATATAACATTTATTGTAGGTGTTAAATGTAACATTTTTTCTCTTCATGATTACCTTTATACAAAAAGTTGTACGAGTATGGCACACAGCTCCACTCATTTGGAAGTATATGTGTTAAGAGTTCTAGCACTAGGTTATACACAAAGCTTGAATATGCTTGAGGAATTGTAACCAACATCAACTTATGTTTTTATTTAGTGTACAAGGAATAAGAGGAAGTGTAAATAAATAGTTTTTATTTAGTGTACATATTAATCAAACTAGCTTTTATGTAACCAACATCAACTTATGTGCGCACATGCATAGTATATAATAATATACAAATATTACACCCAAGCTTGGACAACAATACCCAAAACCCTCAAATAAATTGAAAAAGTTGTAATACATGAGTTTATATTAATTAATAGACAATAGGAATTCAAGAATGAAGACTTTTATCATAATTAATACTTTGTAAATCCAAAAATACTTAAAATTATATAGTTGACTATCCAAATTGTTTTCATAAGTAGTGTACAAAAAAATCTATGTCTATGAGATAAATAATAGCCCACTTTATTGTGAAAATGCGACTTACAGTCGCATGTTTCTGAGTCATTTCTAAAGCATTCTATGGGGCATTTTGAGAAACAAATTATTTAAAAACAAAACAAGAAAATGCCAATTGAAGTGTGTTTTTATGGTGATCATCAAGTGTGAAAACACCACTTCATTTTTTTGTTTATTTTGGTAAAAATGCGCAATAGACTGGCCTTCTCATATTTCACTTAGAAGCACCAAGTTTTCAAACCAACTTGGGCTACATTGAAATTTGCAAAGGTGTTATAGTGCATATTATTTTAAATATATTGTGCTAACCTGATTTGTTTCCTTGGGTTAAATTCTTGCCATAGTAACAAGATATAGAATGTGGATTACTACAGGAAAGATGGAAACATATTAATGAAGTATAATTAGAAACATCTATCGCATGCTATGTTCTCTTCTTTCTAATTAGATGTTTGGTCTATGGTGGGATATGGAATGACTAAGAGAGGGGGCATCTCAATGATGGTCAATTCTAAGAAGTTCCTTAATTACAGATCATTTAGTCATATGAATTCTACACTCAGGCCCATTATTGTAGACCCTAACACTAGCGAGCCCTTGGGTGTGGGCATTCTTGGGGAGCTTCAAGTTAAAGGCTAGTCAGTTATGACTAGTAATTTTTTTAGAGAAGCATAATGTCAACCATAATTCAGTTCTTCATACTCTTAACATGGAATCTTGTCCACATGCTTCATCTCTATAATTCAATTTCTCAGATACTATGATACATATTTTGGTGCAGAGTACATCAGAATGATGAGGCATATCATTCCATCTTCAATTCGGAAGGCTGGATGAAAATAGGGTATGTGGGCTACTTTTATGAGGAACATAGAGATCATGATGAATAAACTCATCAAGTACAAAGTTTATCAGGTAACCATAACTCTTGTGATGTCCATGTGATTAATGGACATGTAATTCCCATTAAAAACATGGTCATTTTGTGATTGAACTCAATCTATTTGTTAGATTAATATGATGCAACACTCACAAGTGCCTCCAAAAGAACTAGAGAAGCATCTTATCTCACATGAGGAGATTGTAGATGATGTTTTCATCCCGTAAGTTGATTGTGTCCATATTTCAACAAAGTTTTGACGAAATCATAGTATTAGAATGAGTTGGATAACAAATATAGGCTTCTGACTTTCTAGCTACTTTTTTTTACAAAGTATCAAGCTTTCATCTACAAATGTGTCGTCTTGTAATATCACATCTGATTGTTATGTTTCCCCCTTAGGTATCCAAATGAGATAGCTTGGGAAATACCCATGGCCTTTATGGTCAGAGATTAAGGGAGCGCCATTATTGAATCCAAAATCATAGACTTCGTTGCATAGTAGGTAAGGTTATTGAAACTAGTTTCATGTAACTATAGGTATCTTATATTAATAGAGATGGCACTTTATTCATTACATAATGTTGTTTGGTCCTTTGCAGGTCGCACCTTACAACAAAATCGATAAAATGTGCTTTATTGGATCTATTCATAAGAACCCATCTAAGAATATGTAAAGAATGTAACTAATGCCTCATCTAATTTCAGGATGCAAAAATGAAGCTCTAACCTACTTTAGAGAACTTAAAAGATATTGACTGGAACTACATGCAACCTTCTTACTATGGAAAACAAACACTCTCTTTGGGCTTCATTCCAAGTGAAAATAATGTTTTATATAATATTTTATAGTTCACTCCTTCGTATGCCACATTTTACTATTCTAACCTACATTCCCCATTTATTACATGATTGAATTATTTCATGTCGGGACGATCTATTTACGTAACTTCTTACGTTCTTATGTCTATCAATATTCCATTCATCATTTAGAGGGGACACCAAAATAATAAGTAGAGACCATCTTATCAATTTGTAGTCACTACTCAAGTACCATGTCGGCATTGGGGTTTAGGAAACTTAGAACCATTCACAAGTTTGTACTCCACACTATTTATAGTTTTTAGGTAGACATTGATTGAATTGAGTGCCCCTACATTTGTAGGCAAACTAGTCAATCAGTGATATGCAATACCATTTTCACATACTGCTATAACTTGCACATAGTCAAGTGCCACCTTGTCAATTTTTCATATGACCTAGATAGATGGTTTTTTTCATGAGATCTAATGGTATTTTTCCATATCACTGACATATCATTCCATTTTATCTATGCAATTTTAGTCTTCCTAGACAACTAGAATTTTTTTATTTTTACATTCCTCAAATTTTGTAGGGTTTCCCCCCATTAGAAAACTATTCTATCACACAAATTTCATGCATTTAGATATTTATTGGAATTACTCATGTTTTAGTTGGTAGAGGATGACTTAATCCTACGTTTCTCAAACCCTAATAGGAAGAGAGGAGATGAGAGATTCTAATGTTTAATTCAAAGACTTTATTATTTAGGGAACACATTGAGATGAGAAGAAAATGAATTGCATAAGAGAGGATCTTGTGAACTAATTATTTAGTATATCCTTAAGATTTTAGACATATGAACTGCACACCATCACCATTAAGAAACCCTAAAGCTACTACTATCTCTAAAAAAATTAGAATTTTGAATCAATAATACTTATATTAGATAATGTTTGATCTGACACCTAATGTGTTGATGCCTACATTATTAATCCCAAAACTGACAAATGATTGTCTATAATATAATATCATGTATGATTCTTATGTTTCCCTCTTAGACATAGAAAATTATAGTTTTTAGGTGGAGAAAACAATGGGTTTGACTGACATACATCTTTGATGGATGTTAAGAATGTGTGTGATTGCATCATTCCAAATGAAGATGCTCCAACCCTTGTTTACTCATATAGACAAGATAGCAAGGAATTTCACCTTCTGTTCCCTTATGTTCACCCATATAGAGAACATATTTGATCTCTTGTTACTAAATTGGGTGTGGGTGGGGTTTGCAGACAAGAGTGGTCCAATAAGTTTCTCGTTCATTCTGACAATGTAATGTATCCAATTCATATATAATGTAAATAGATACATCTTTGAATAAAATAAAGAAAGCTATATTAACCATGGCTCCACTTTGCTTATTTTTTCTATTTTCACTATTTATAAAATATTCATTTAGATATTTTATTCTGATCTGCTTTGCCATCTAGATATTTTACTCTGATCTCATCAACCATATTGATTACATCCTTCTCGTCACTATTGTTCCCACCTCACCCACTCTATGGCTATATCTCACATACGGGGAGTTGTAAGTATTTGTTTGAGAACCTAAAGTATATACACTAAATAAAATAAAATAAAATCAGAAAAATTATTATTTTTGACCACCTAGTTATTGCTTTACAAGTGCATTAATGTTAAAATAGGAGATAGTGAACTTCTTAAATGTAATAGTATTGCATGGAAAGTGTTGTCCATGTTGAATGGTCAAGTGGATGTTGTTCTACATTTTAAAATGTGATTAATTTGTTATTTGAATCCAATGCAAGTTTGCTATGAGATAAGAGATAGTGAACTTCTTAACTCTAATAGTGTTGCATGAAAAGTGTTTTTCCTGTCGAATGGTCAAGTGGAATTTGTTCTACATTTTGAAATGTGATTAGTGTGTCATTTGAAGCCAATGTCAAGTTTATGCAACTAGACATTAAATTCTCAGTAACAGTGTTGTTATGATATCAGAATAATATCACCTATATTAGAGTTATGCTAGACAAGCTGCTATTACTAGGATCATGAGAAGTAGGTTTGTTCATCCTCTTGTTGTGTTAGGTCTGGTATTGTTCTCAAAACTAAGCTTGGGCAAAATACTACATTCTAAGGGACTATGACATGCTCTTGTTCTATCTGTGTAATGGTTGAACTAGTCATCATTGAATTCTACTGTAATATCCCAATTTTAATTACAAAAGAAGTAAGCATCAAATTTTTGTTTGTCGTCAAAATATGCACTTTAATAAAAATATTACAAGGACATGAGTGTATTTTATGAAAAAAAATTATTTTTGAAATCATGTGAATAAAGTTTGAAATAAAAATGCTTAAGGCATAGGATAATATGATGAAATTGTGGATCGATCAGCAAGAACCTAGAGTTTTGTTCTATGAAAATCAGATATATGTAATAAGATGATAATGTCTCAAATTTAGGAAGGTTGAAATTAAGTTATAATTGAAATGAGAGATACATAGATGATAATACAACAAATAAAAGCTATTAAAATTTTGGGAATATATAGGAAAGTCAATTACCCTTAAAAATATCTTGATGTTCAATTTGTTAGAATACTCTAAAATATTGGAAACAATTCATTTGAGAGGGTATATTAAATAAGTTAAATATGAGAAATGGAATTTTCTGACATGTTGTAAAAGATGGCTTTAGAATAAGCATGAAAATAACAACCATGTGATAAATAAAATTTTCATAAATGGATAAAGAGTGAGAAGTAGAAAACATATGAAACCTACATGGACAATTTAAGTCAAATGGGTTTCCTATCAAATAATGACAACACCACAAATATCGGATACGAAGAGTTATCCTATTTCCATACTCCTTGTCTTTTATTAGGAAAGTTTTATATAGTTTTAAAGGGATTTATTTTTATACTAATGAATTGTAGTTGTTAATTTGAAGACAAATCTGATTTGTAGCAAGATAAATAGAATAAATATGTAGAAACAAAACAAATAAATGTTTGTTGTTATAAGACTTTATATTTCATGATCATAAAGGAAATAATTTATTTGAGCCGTATCAAAGGCTCCTCTTTTTTCAGTGGTTACCATTGAATGGAAAATGAGAATGTTTTTTTAATATTTTAGTAGGTACTCAAGAGTTTTCCATCAAGAGAGCGTCAAATATATAACAATAACAATCATGGACGATTTAAACTGATAGAAGCCTATAAGATATAGAAACTAATAAGAGAAACACATATTAGTCTATCTAATTAGAAACCATTTGAAAAAGAAGTTTTAAAGAAAAAAATGGATGCATAATGTATGTGTATTTATGGTTGGTCATAGATGGTAAGGAAATAAGACCATGCAAGATACTATGAAATAATAATTTTTTTTGACTAATACAATTAAAAAGTAAAAATATATATAAAGAGAAGAGCCGAACTAGTGGGAATCATCTTTAATAAAAACATGTTGTTTAGGTACATTACAATGATACAAATATCAGATAAGAGTATTAGGAGTTTTAGAGATCAATATGCTTTTATTTGTTATCAATTCATAAAAATTGGCTACATTAAAAGTGTTGTTTTATATGTCCAGATAACTTTGTATATATTTTCCTCTAGGAACAAATCTAGAACATAATGATGTGCAACATTTAAATAAATAAACTGAGATATGTAATGGTTTGAAGATATTTGTCAAGGTTAAATTATCTACTTATATGATATTCAATTACATTTGTTAATGCTCATAATCACGAGTGTGATATTCCTAAAGGGTAACCAATGTTTATATTTGAGTGGGGTTTTAATGCATCGCTTATTTCAAAATAAAAAATGTGTACATCATCTTGTAGATTGGATAAAAAGGATTTTGTTACTTAGTTCATTCCAGATGAGGATTTCATGGGATCAATACACAATCCATTAATATCGATCCCTCTAAATAACCATGTATTACTACCAGACTCCATATTTACAATGAACAAACCCTCACTCCTTATGAAGATAAATGAGGCAGATGTAATATACCCGCTCCATCTTGGTAGATCATAAATACTATGGATTTTTCCCTTAGTATATGCCACATGAGTAATTAGAATATATTAGATTAAGTTTTTGTCTTCCTTCCAAAGATCTGCTCTCCTTAACCTGATGATCGGTGATATACATGATCACCTTATCAGTCTATTAGGAAGTTCCTATGGAATGTTTTCATGTATGTAGCTGAAAGGAGAATCTCATGATCAATGTATTAGGTAGTGGCCATGGGATGTTGCCACGTATGTAGGTGAAGGGAGACATAGAGACATGTTCGACGACCCTCCACGTACGAAGAGGCAAGACAAGACCAGACAACTTTCCTTTTTAGACCTCACGTCACTAGAGCGACATGGAAAATGCTATTCTATTTCTTGCATAGAACAGAGCATCATAATTAAGAGGAGGTGTTTCTCATCTGGGTTAGTAAGATCAAGATCCTATGATAATCCACTATTACAAAGGTTATAGACATGATCAAAGGAACTCGTGATGAATGTCTTGTTCTCTGTAATGTAGGTAAGTGGTCTACAACCATGAGTATTCATATTTAAATCTTAGTATAGTTTCATGCTTGTTAAATTTTACTTTCATGATCCTATGTTCTAATTTATATATATAAGATATGCAAGTAATATTTTCTTTACTTTTATGATTATCTCTTATGTTCAATATCTCAAGTAGAGATATGTCATACTTGTGTCTCAAAGTGGTTAAAGATAACAATTAAGTTTATGAGAAGAATAAAAAATACATTTAAATCAGATTTATTAGTAATGTTTCATATTAATACACAAGACTACATGGTGCAAGTATGATCATCATACTTTTGTAGTATGTGATATAACCACATAGTTAAGATTTTCTAGTAGAAACATACTATTAAGATTTCCTATTTAGATTAAGATCTAAGAACTAAGAAGTTATTTAGATCTAGTATAAAAATTAGTATCTAATAGATAAGTACAATATAACAATATATGTTTTGAACATACTAAGACATGATCAAGTTTTCAAGATAAAGATTTTAATAAGATTAGAATATATTGAGAATTGAGTTCATGGTAATATTATAAGATTAGGATATATTAAGAAATGATTAAGTTCAATATAAGATTTTATTAATATTTCGTGATTATGGTCATAATCAGAATTTTAGGACATAATGCTTTAAGATTTAAGCTCACATGAATTCATTAAGATTGCTGTTAAAATCATATTTAATGAGACTTTAATGAGACAGAGTTATCTTGTCAGAAATCTTATTTGACATATTTGATACTTAAGTTACTTTCATATACATAGTATTTCTATATTAAATTTAGACTGTTTTTGTAGGCCCTTAGATTCATATGTCATACATCTGATACTGTAATGTGACTAAGTTGAATGACCAAATTAGAACTTCAGATTAAGATTTATTTAGACAATAAGAAATTTAGATTTTAGGTCCAGAGTTAGATTGAGTTCATAATTTAAGAATAGAGATACAAATTAAGAAAATATATATTGAGATTCAAAGATAAAAATTATGAACATATTCAGAGATAGGAGATTAAATTCAAAGATAAGGGAGTATTATTTAGAAATAAGAAATTTAGAACAAAGATAGAAAATGATATCAGAACATTAATTACAATATAGTACAAGTCCTCACCAGAGAGTCTTGGGATGATTCATAGGGTACACTATGCTAGACACTACGGGTGTCACAGAGGGCACATTGTTCCAACAGAGGGTGCGTTTCACCATAGATATCACTTTGGTGTCAACAGAGAGCATCTTGTGCCAATAGAGGGTGCATTTCACCATAGAGGACAGTTCTGTGTCAACAGAGGAGGACTTATTATATGATGGTGACCACAATCATATAAAAATCATAAATGAAAGACATCTTAGTTTAGAGCATGCCTATAATCTCATCCATGAGTAGGATGAGAAAGATATAAATAAGGTAATTAGGACCCAATCACTTTGGTGTAGACATGTGACCTAAGTACCATTGTACATGTCTGCAAAAAGAGATATGGTAGAAAGATAATGATTAAGTTAAAGAAATAAGAGATAATCTATTTTAGATTTTACTCAGAGCTTGATGTTAGCTTCATATTTATAATGTCCAAGGATATTTTATAGCATTGAATTTCTTCAGTAATTCATATTCTTAGAATATTCATGCCACTTATGCTAACGACTATTTTTCCCAACGCATGGTTGGGGACGCGATGTCTGTAGGATCTGGAGCAACTGAATATCAAAAGAATAAGTAAAGGACTAGAATATTTCCCAAAATTAACTTAGTGGGGTTCCATTTACCAAGACAATGTAGAGATTTAGATATCATTTATATCACGTCTTATTGTTGTTAGTTGATGTTTGGCTTAATAGATTACATTCCAATATGAATAAGTTTTATTTTTCCTATTCATCACCTATGTATGAATCTGTTTTCATTCAATGCAAAGTGTTTCATTTATTCAAAATTTCAAAGATCAGCATTTTGTGACATCCCTTGAGTTCATGTGCTTTCGCTCAATGGTATTCATATGTTGTGAAAAGTGGGGTGTTACATTATGATATCAGAGCAATTTGGAAAATTTCCACTAGGAAATTATGATTCTCATAGTCACCCTAGGAATTAAGATATGAGGCTATCTATAGAAATGGATTCCCAAAGAAAGATACCATGACCTAGAATGATTAGAGTTTTCACTTTAGAAGAGATAGAGATGTCAAAGATAGATATTTACCTAGTTTGGATCCCAAGTATCCACCTAACCCTGGCTAATGAGATAGCCAATCCATTCTCAGTGTTCATGTCCAACCAATTGAGAGTTGAAAAGGTTTGTCATAATCATGAGACCTTTGTATGCATTTTTCCTTCCTTCCTAGTCCATGTGGGATGGGACACATGTATTAGTAGGTTAGTGAGTAGTAGCATGATTGTAGGGAAATATGGATACAAAGCAGGCCGCGAAAACAGAAAAAATTATCTACCATATTCTCCATAATCAGTAGATCACTTCGATTACTATAATGCCGGAAAGATGGTTTTGATGATATACCTAGTCCTGGAGCAAGTCCAACAACAATCCCCATTGTCGTAGATGCACAACTGTCTTAGACGGTGTGTGTGTAGCTTTAGGATTCATCTAATTGTTGTGCACTTTGATCTACACCACAGGGAGTAGGAATATTGCACCTCATCCTAGTTTGCACCATGAATAATAGCCTCAAACATCGCCATTTGCAGTAGCTCCTCTCATTACATACTGTTGGATGACGTCATTGTTTGAGAGATAGAAAACAACCTCTCCCCTCTAGAGAAGTCCATATGGACCACCAAGAGCTCATATTGTCCTACTAGAACATACACGAAGGAGTTTTCCATCCCGTTGGTGTACTAGTCACCAACTCGCTCACCCACAACAATGATCTCAATAGCTCTCTCCTTTGTTATCCCTCCCTAGTCAGGTAGGACTTGTTTGGGCTCTCATGGCTACCAAAACTAGAGAGGACAATGTTTTCCAGAGCAACTGATCTCAATTGTCTGTGTTGTTCTCTAAGAAGCCCCCAGTACCCCTCTATTTATAAGAGGGGTTTGGTTCTATGTTTCCAATAGATGCGGAAGTGGAAGGGGCCGAAAGATCTCAAATTTTTAGAATAATTCTAGAAATCACATAATTCTAGAAATCTCACAATCTAAGACAGCCCATACGTTCATATAGAAACCCAGACTACTGTATGGCATTCCAGATAGTCGTTTAGCAAGCTTAGACAGTTGCCTAATACTTTCCCAGATATGTAGATATTTTGGCAATTTGATTCCAATTAGTACTTAACATGAAGTTCAAAACCAATCATTTATGTAATCAAATTGCAACCTCGATCCAGCCATTTGGTGAAACGGAGATGCGCACCTCCCACCACCAAAGATGGGCATCTCATTCAAGTGAGATAGGTGTCTTGCAAGGCTGGTTAGGTTGAATTCTAGCCAATGTGCAATACAATCAACCTGACAATCCAAATGGTTGTCTCAACCTTGAATTGATTGTTTGACAGTTTAGTTAGATGATTTGTTGCGTGAACTGAATACCTAAACACAATTGATTGTTTGGCAGTCCAATCAGATAATTTGTTGTGTGAATTGAATACCTAAACACTTTAGTAATCAATTTATTCATCATTCATGATCAAACTCCTCTTCTAGGTCATGGCCTATGTATGTGACCCTATAGGTCCCATATCACATTAGTAGTGAATATCCATAGCTAACTTATGACATCACAAGCAAAGAGTGGTGCCTAGTTGCACACCAATGCTATCCATGTGAATGGAAAGTTGGAGAATAGCTTCAACCTACAATTTGTATAAGATGTTCTAGTGCATCTATAATTCCTATTTCATTAATGTCTAGATTGAACTCGAGGCATGGAACAGACACCCTCTTTATCATTCAATCTTATTTCTTAAACTAGAACAGACTGTCTGAGATATATGTAAGCTCAATATCACATATTGATTCACATGTTCATGGCCATGTATTTCTTAGTGTCACTAATCAAGAGGCCTAGGGCACCATACTCTTGTAGGATGAACAAATCCCATCTCTAACACTCATAGTCACCCAATCATCACCATTATAACAACCCATGTTTCAGGACTATGTTTGATGTTTTCAAAATGTACCAAATGACATCTCATGAGTGACGTGGCTTATATTATCGCACTAACAAACTCACTTAGGGTTGAAATCCCTACATTTTTAACCAAAACAATGTGCAATAATACCACCCGCAAGTGGATGGGTCTTATCACAGTATAGTTGAGGATCGAATCCCAAGGGACACTGGTTTTAAGAATCTTTCTCTAGTCGAATCTAGTTGAATCAAGACTAATATTTAGAACAAGGTTCATTGATTTTAGTTTAATCAAACTAAATGCAAGAAAAGTAAAAGAGCAGGATTAAAGGTTGATTAAAGATTAATGATGGAAATGGTTTGGATGGTCTCGGGTTTCACCACCACTACACATGCAATCACATCCAAACATCAAACATCCAGGAAAGATAGAACCATTCAAATAGAGCTGCTGAAGAACCCCCCATACGGGCGTCAGGTTCGCGTAAGCATCACCTTAGGTATCAGATGTCTCGTCACCATCCAGATCACATACTTATGACTCCGAAGATACAGAAATCCATATGAAGTTGTGGGCCCCCTATACAGGCGTCAGGCACACAGAAGCGTCACTGTGGGCTAGATGGCTCGTCACCACACGGATCATACACTTACAACCTCAAGGAATCCCATTCTATTTCTAGTTTGGGAGTCATCCGCTTTAATCGACATTCAAAACCTACGCATTGAAGCTCTCGCAACATAGGAAACGAACAAGATAAATGCAAGCAGGTGATCATTCCACAAGCACACATCGTTGATTAACAACAAAATGAAAGATTATATACATGCCATGGAATGTTTAACAAAAGGATATGAAAGCATGGGTAGCGGGGATAGTCCCCGCACCCCAATAAAAGTAAACTACTCGCTAATGATGACAGAAACAAGAAAAACAAGAGAAAGAGAGGATTCCGCCATGAGCATGGTGAAGAAGATGATCACAACTCTGTTGAGGAATGGTCTTCTACACAACGTCGGAGAAGATCTAGAAGAAGAGAGAAGAACACCATGACAGATGGGGCAGATCTCCTCTCTCCACCTTCTTCTTCTTCTCGTAGTCCTTGCTCACATCAGGAGGAGCTGCTCGTAGATGAGATGGCGGCGTAGAAATGGCATAGACGCATCAGATCTAGACCCAGATCTAGATCTGAATGAGGTGGCTTGCAGATCTGAGTCTTCACTCCAGATCTAGGTGAACAGGCCACAAAACCACCATGGGGGCAGGTTCTTGGCTATGAAGATCGTCTCCTTAGGCCCAGGATAGACCTGCAGCCTAACGACGTCTAGAGATGATGATTTGACTGACTGGAGTCGTGTTCTATTTATAGGCAGGCTGGGCACCGACTTATATTCATGACCTTAGTAATTCTGCAGCAGGTCGCGGCCTTTAGAATGATGTTGCAGTCGTGGCATTTTGAATGCCGCGGTCACGGCTTTTTGCACGGTCATGGCTTTTTTGAATGTTGCGGTCGTGGCTCTTTTGAATGTCGCGGTCGCGACTCTTTTGAATGCCGCGGTCGCGGTCTTTTTTTGAATGTTGCGGTCGTGGCTCTTCTGAATGTTGCGGTCGCAGTCTTCTTCTTCCAGTCTGGTCACGATGTCTACCAACTCTCGACCGCAGATGTGGTTGCTGCCTTGAAGAGCAGATAATGTTAGTTGTCGCAGGTGGAGAAGCTTGTCACGACCACAGTTATGAGGGTAGATACTGCGATCGCGGGAAGAAGAGAGGGGTCGCAGAGTTTGAGAGGGGCGGAGCGCAGGCAGGGTCATTGAGAGGGGTCGTGATTAGTTGTGAAGTAACTGAGGTCACGATCCAGGGAAGCAACAGATCGCGGTCTAGAGAGGATCGTGACTGCGGTACTTGACAACATTAGCCGCGGTCGCAGCTTTGAGAGCATTAGTCACGATCGTGATTAGGGTATGCTAGAGCCCGTGATCTGGGAGAAGAGAGAGCACTGTAGTGGCGTAAAAGAGATAAAGGGACCGTTGACTTGCTTTGACCAGGCCCAAACCAAGGGCTAAAATAGAGGAATGGATTAGAACATGGGCCCAATGCCCAAATTGACCTATCAAAAATGATATAAAATTACAATTAAATTCGTGATCAAAATGATCAAACCATGATAAGTCTCAGATAAGAAGATACGGCAAAAAAAAGCTCAATAAAACAGTTAAGCCAGGTAAATGCACATATTAGAAGATAAAGTCAATAAAAGCACAAATGTAACCAAAACTTGGCTAAATAAGATGATTGCACTGCAATGAATATGAATTCATCAAAACACCCCAAACTTAAACGTTGCTCGTCCTCGAGTAACACAAAATCTAAAACACTCGCCGGATGAATACTTTCAACTCATGTGATTTCTTCATCTTCACATCACGATTGTTTCTTTTCTTCTCGGTATGACTAAGTGTCTCAACATCCTGAGATCACAAAACACATTTTACCATATCTTCGTTCCCGAGTTCGCTTCACAATATCACTTCCTCTCTACTTTTTCCAACATCAAGCATGTCAGAGAGTTTCATAGAAGTTCAGAGATACCCACAGAACAACAAGTGTGCACCTGATCTGACACTGGTGTTTTTAGGATCAGGGAGGCATTCATTGTGCCTTTAGGTGAAAAAGGGAGTGAAGGGTGGTATGGAAGGAAGAAATAAATCTCTCCTCTATTCGACTCAAGATTTTTATTATATGAAATGGAATTTCATTGATTGCGATTTTTTTGTGTGTGTGAATCTCTCCTCTATTCGACTAAAGATTGCATTTCTTTTTGTGTGCGCTTTGGCATCTTTTCTTGGTGATACGCCCCTATTTCGTAGCGAGGGGTATGGAAGAAGCGTAAAGAGAGATAGAGTGTGCCACCCCGAACTTAGGGTTTGGCACTATATTGGCTATTTTTGTTAGTTTTTGATGAATGAAGGGGTAAGAAGATGATGGAAGAAGTGTAGAAGAGAGTTCAGATCAGAGTGCAACTTGATTTACAATTCAGTGCACCGGGTCATTCTCCTTATCATACTCTGCTCAAATAATGACTTGATGAGGATCTGGTGGAGATTCCATGCTATTGTTCCACTAGTCAAATAGGAAGCACAACGTGTTTGATCCCTCTCAGTTCGACAGATACTTACCATATCTACCGATCATGATGTTAGGATTCATAAGCTTCACACGGTGATTTCTAATCATTAGCTAGTTTCAGAAATTGTTCTCCTTGAGGCTTCATTTCAAATAAAGAGGGTATACTGATTCAGAACTGCGTGGAAAAATAGGATAGCTGGCTAGGTAAAGGCTTTAATTGAAACAAAATCGTCAAAACTTCATCAAGTTTCTATACAAACTGCTATGAAAACTTTTGAAAATCTTGAAAATTTTTGAAAATTTTTGCTCAAAATTGCAACAAAATTTCAACGATGAAATTGTAAGTCTGAAACGGATAGGAGAGGGTGGAAAGTAGAGTACGTACCACCCACCCTCCACCCCGAACTTAGAAATTTGCTTGTCCTGAGCAAACTCTAAATCTGAGATGGAGGGGAACACTCATGCCGGTTGGTCCACCAGATGTGGTTGCGTTCCTTTCGGTGACACGTCCTCCATCTGAAATCTCAAAAATGGAAACTATCAGAACTTAATACTGCATATTGTGATGCATTGTCTAATAGGGGCAAAAGTTTCTAAAAATAAAACTAAAAGTAGAAGCTAAGTTAAAGATCGGGTTGCCTCCTGACAAGCGCCTTTGTTTTACATCGATGGCTCGACATGATTTCTTCAGTTTTTGGGTAGGTATGTCAGTTTGGACAGATTCATCAATTCATTGGTGCTAGTATTAGCTGTGGTGAAATATCTCTTCAACCGTTGGCCATTAGCCACAAAATCGCCTGACTTGTCACTCCATACGGTAAATGCACCATGTGGATAGATGCTCTGGACAATGTATGGCCCAGACCACTGAGAATGGAGTTTTCCTGGGAATAACTTTAGTCTCGAGTTGAACAACAGAACTTGGTCTCCCACTTGAATGTCCTTTCTCTTCAGATGACCATCATGCCAAAGTTTTGTGTGTTCCTTGTAGATTCGTGCATTCTCATAAGCTGTCATTCAGAGTTCATCCAACTCTTGAAGTTGTAGAATCCTGGCTTCGCCTACTTTCTTCATGTCAAAAATTAGCTATTTTATTGCCCACCATGCTTTATGTTCTAGTTCCACGGGCAGGTGACATGATTTTCCATAGATGAGTCTGAAGGGTGTTGTTCCAAGAGGAGTTTTGAACACGGTTCGGTAGGCCCATAAGGCGTCATTGATTTTGACTTACCAATCCTTTCAGTTGCGTCCTACTGTCTTTTCTAGGATAGCTTTGAGTTGACAGTTCAAAATCTCTACATGCCCACTTGTTTTTGGGTGGTAGGGGGAAGCTACCTTGTGCGTTACACCATATTTTCTTAACAATGCTTCAAAACTTCTTTCCAGAAAATGGGAACATCCGTCGGATGTCACGGTTCGTGGGATTCCAAAACGGGGAAACATAATATCTTTGAACATTTTAATGATAGGTTTTGAATCGCTAGTAACCGTTGGTATTGCCTCTACCCATTTGGAGACATAATCAACCGTGACTAGGATGTAGGAAAATCCATGTGAGGATGGGAATGGACCCATGTAGTCCACTCCCCAAACATCAAAAATCTCAACTTCTTGCCATAGCTTAAGTGGCATCTCATCTCTTTTCGTAATGTTTCCCGTTCTCTGACACTTGTCACATGATAGAAAAAAATTGTAAGCATCTCTGTATATGGTTGGCCAAAAGAAACTGCATTGCAAAACCATCAAAGAAGTTTTCTTAGAAGTCATATGGCCTCCAACTGGGCCTGCATGGCATTGTTCTAAAATAAGTTGGGCTTCTTCCTCAGTGATACAACATCTGTAGAGACCATCATCACAAAGCTTGAAGAGGTATGGTTCATCCCAGTGATATTGCCTCACATCATGCATGAATTTCTTTAGAGCATTGCCAGTACACTGAGGGTGAATGACACCAGCGGCAAGGTAGTTCACATAGTCAGAGTACCAAGGAGTAGTTTCTGAGACTTTCATAAGCTAGTCATCTGGAAGAGAGTTGTTAATTGGTATCTTCTCAGTTTCCACAGTGTGGATACGACATAAGTGGTCTGCTACAACATTTTATGTGCCTCTTTTATCTCTAATCTCAAGATCAAATTCTTGCAATAGGAGAATCTATCTTATTAGCCTTGGTTTTGCATCTTTCTTTTTTAGAAGATAACGAATAGCAGTGTGATCAGTGTAGACAATCACCTTTGAACCAATAAGGTAGGATCTAAACTTATCAAAGGCATATACGACTTCTAGGAGTTCCTTCTCAGTAGTTGCATAGTTCCTCTGAGCTTCGTCAAGGGTCTTCGATGCATAATAGATGACATGATGTTTCTTTTCTATACATTGGCCCAGAACGGCTCCCACCGCGTAATCACTGGCATCACACATAATTTTGAATGGGCAATCCCAATATGGGGCTCAAATGATGGGTGTTGTTGTAAGGGCATGCTTTAGATTGTTGAAACTCTTGATACATTCTTCATCAAAATAGAAATCATCGTCCTTCAGCAACAAGTTTGTCATGGGCTTGGTTATCTTGGAGAAATCCTTGATAAACCTTTTGTAGAAGCCCACATGACCAAGGAATGCACGGACTTATCTTACATTGGTAGGGATAGATAATTTGGAGATCACTTCGATCTTGGCCTTGTCCACTTCAATTCCTCGGTTACTGACCGTATGACCAAGGACAACACCTTCTTTTACCATAAAGTGACATTTCTCCCAATTTAGCACAAGATGTGCTTCTTCACATCATTTGAGGACTAGGGAGAGGTGCTTCAGGCATGAGTCGTATGAATCCCCATATACATAGAAATCATCCATAAAAACTTCCATAATGGTTTCACTTAAACCAGCAAATATGGCTACCATGCAACGTTGGAAGGTTGCAGGCGCATTACATAGCCCGAATGGCATCCTTCTAAAGGCGTATGTCCCAAAGGGGCAAGTAAAAATAGTTTTCTCTTGATCATCTGGATGTATAGGAATTTGGTAGAATCCAGAGTAACCATCGAGATAGCAAAAATATTCCTAGTGAGCCAATCGCTCTAAGACTTGATCTAGAAAAGGCATCGGGAAATGATCTTTACGTGTTGCCTTGTTCAACTTCCTGTAGTCGATGCACATCCTCCACCCGGTTACTGTTCGAGTGGGGATGAGTTCATTATCTTCATTCTGTATCACAGTAGTGCCACCTTTCTTTAGAACAACATGCACAGGACTCACCCACGGTGAGTCAGATATCGGATACATGATTCTGATAGTGAGCAACTTGATAACTTCGTGGCGGAATACTTGCTTCATATTAGGATTCAACTTTCGTTGATGCTCAACAATCGGCTTGTGGTCTTCCACCATAGGGATTTTGTGAATGCAAAGTGCTTGACTGACCCTGGTGAGATCGGTCATCTTGTAGTCGATAGCTTTCTTTCTTTCCTTTAATTCTTTCAGGAGTTTATCTTCTTGTTCAGTCGTTAGATCAGAATTTATAATAATTGGAAAAACCTTGAGATCATCCAAAAACACGTACTTAAGTCCCTCAGACAAGGGCTTCATTTCAGGGGCTTCCGACTTCTCGCATGGCTCTTCAGTTACATTCACAGCTTTGAGTTCCTCGAACCTGGCTTCAGGATCTTCCTCTACAGAGTCGAGGTGAAGGACACAATCCTTAACTTGTTCATTGATGAAATGTTCCGTAGATGGGTTTGTTAGAGCCACTTCGAAAGGATCGTCTTGTTCATACTCCTCTTGTATGAGGAGCGACATTTGCTCAATGTAATCAATCAAATAGATTTCTTCCTACATGCTCGGTCTTCTCATGCTTTCAAAAACCTTGAACTCGAGGGTTTCTTTCCCTAGTCTGAGCAGCAAGGTCCCTGCTTCAACATCAATCAAAGCTCTTATAGTGGCGAGAAATGGACGACCAAAGATAAGGGGGTATCTGGCGTCTTCCTTTATGTTCATGATGACAAAGTCACATGGGACATAAGAGTCTTTTCCAACCTTGACAGGGACATCTTCAATGATACCCAAAGGAAGAGTCATAGAGTTATCTGCAAGTTGAATGGTCATTCCAGTCAGGAGAAGTTCTACAAACCCTAACCTCTTACAAAGTCTAAGTGGCATGATAGAGATTCTAGCACTGAGATCGGCCAATCCCTTCTTACATGAAGAGTCACCGATATGACATGAAATCCCAAAGGATCCCGGATCTTTCTGTTTCTTGGGCATCTTGATCTGGATGATATTGGAAGTGGTTGTTGCTAGGTTAACAATCTCGTATTCTTCATTTATATATTTCCTTGTGAGAAGTGACTTCAAGTACTTCATCCAGGCTGGTATCTCAACCATCTCATCTAGAAAGGGTATATCTACATGAAGCTTCTTCATAGCTTCTTTAAACTTGTTGAATCGAGTATCGAGCTTTGTCTGCTTCAAACGAGCTGGGAAGGGTGGACGGGGCTTGTATACTGGCACATCTGGCTCAGGTGTGTCTTCTGCTTCTGCAGTCAATGGTTCCTCCAATCTTTGTTTATCTGTCTTATCAGCAGTTGGTTGTTCCTTTGGTTGAGACTCAAGTATTGTAGAGTCTTGGACATTCACAAAGTCATCATCGTTTGTTTCCACTATTGGTATCTTAGCAAGGGAGTTAGAATAGTCTTTCCCGGACCTAGTGGTGATAGCTTTCAATTGCTCTGGGTGCTTAGGATTGTTCTGTGGTTGGCCAGCAAAGGCTCCAGCAGGTGGCTTCATGCTAGCTGCAAGTTGAGCTAGTTGATTTTCAATAGCCCTTTGATGGGCTTGCTGGTTAGCTATCATAGTCTGCTGCGACTACATCATCTTCTCAATGGCTGACAATTTGTCATCAGGAGAGATAGGACCGGCTTGTTGCCCTTGTTGTTATTGATAGGGGACTTGATTGGGATTCTGGAATTGAGAATTGTTTGGAAAATTGTTGTAGTTTCTATTCTGGAAGTTACCTCTGAAGTTCCCTTGATTCCCAAAATTCTGTTGTTAGTTATACTGGAATCCTGGAGGGCCTCGTTGTTGAGTATTTCAACCAAGTTGTCGTGAGTTTTCCGCTCTAGAAGGATTTCCAGATTGAAAACCTGGATGGTTCCTATTCTGATTTGGATTATAGTACCCTTGACCAGGGATGGTATTGATGGCATTTAGAATTTACATTTGACCATTATCTCCTTGGGCACATGTATTACTCAAAACAACATCATAGAGAATGTTACAGGCTAGAGTAGAATGATAAGTTCCCTTGCATGCTTCATAGAAGAGTGAAACTGACTTAACTTGCTCTTGTTGTCGAGGGGGTGAGTGTCTTCTTTCATAAGTTGCGAGAGATGATTCTAGATGGTCTTGCTTGGCAACTAGGAGTTTGAGAGATTCAGCAATAGACTTGTACTCAGGTGTTGCTTCAGCCATAGCTACCTTCAACACTCCCTTGCCAAAAGGTCTACCCCAGTTGGCTTGGTTTTCATCTCCAAGGGTGACAACCTTCCATGCGCTATCATAATTTTGACGCATGAAGTTTCCTCTAGACGAGGAATCCAAAAACCTCTTGATATCATCGTCCACACCTCTATAAAAGATTTCAATGAGTTGATTCTTTGGAATGCCATGATGTGGACACTTGCGTAGAAGCTCTTTGTATCTTTCCCATGCTTCAGCTAGGGATTCTCTAGGGACCTGGGTGAATTGTGTTATTCGGCCCCTAATTTCATAGGTGAGAGAAGGTGGATAACTTTTCTAGAAAAACATTTTGAAGTTGTTCCCAAGTGGTGATGGGTTCGCATTGCAAAGAGTTATACCAATGCATGGCTTTATCAGTAAGAGAGTATTTGAATAGACGGAGTCTGATGGCATCATCTATGACTCCGTTCTGCTTTGTCATGGCACATAGGTCTATAAACCTCAGAAGATGTTCTTGACTATCTTCTCCTTGCTTACCATATAAAGGGCTATTTTGAAGCAACGTGATCCAATGTGCCCGTATCTCAAAGTTGGGGGCGTCGATGGGAGGAGGTTGCACTGGGTGATGAACGTCAGCAGCTTTAGGGATCGAGAATTCTCTAAGGTCTTTTGTAGCTCAGCTTGTTGAGCTACTGCTTATGCTGCTTGGATTTCTTCTTGAACTGCGGCTCGGGCTTCTTGCATAAGCCTATCTCTTTGTGCATTAAGGGCTTGAGCTACCCTTCGAGCGATTACCTCCTCTTGAGCCATTCTTTCTTGGTTCTCTCTGTAATGACGGCGAACGGTTCTATCTATCTTAGGTTCAAAGCTAGTAGAGAGTCCGGGACTGTCCGAGCGGTGCATACACTAGACTTTGTGGGTACCTAGGATGGAAAGATCTTTTGCTGGTGAGATGGACGGAGTAGAACCAAATTCAAGTATATATGATCAATGGTATCAAAAGTAGAAGAAAAACCTAAATTAGCCTCAACAGAACTAGATTTAACTAGATGATTCCATTGTCCCCGACAACGACGCCATAATTTGATGTGGCTTATATTATCACACTAACAAACTCACTTAGGGTTGAAATCCCTAAGTTTTTAACCAAAACAACGTGCAATAATACCACTCACAAGCAGACGGGTCTTACCGCAGTATAGTTGAGGATCGAATCCCAAGGGACAATGGTTTTAAGAATCTTTCTCTAGTCGAATCTAGTTGAATCAAGAATAATATTTAGAACAAGGTTGATTGATTTGAGTTTAATCAAACTAAATGCAAGAAAAGTAAAAGAGTAGGATTAAAGGTTGATTAAAGATTAATGATGGAAATTGCTGGGATGGTCCCAGGTTTCACCACCACTACACATGCAATCACATCCAAACATCAAACATCCAGACAATATATAACCATTCAAATAGAGCTGCTGCAGAACCCCCCATACGAGCGTCAGGTTCGCGTAAGCATCACCTTAGGTATCAGATTTCTCATCACCATCCAAATCACACACTTACGGCTCTGAAGATACAGAAATCTAGATAAAGTTGTGGGCACCCTATACAGGCGTCCGGAACACAAAAGCGTCACCATGGGATAGATGGCTCATCACCACACAGATCATACACTTACGACATCAAGGAATCCCATTCTTTTTATAGTTTGGGAGTCATCCGCGTTAATCAACATTCAAAACCTACGCATTGAAGTTCTCGCAACATAGGAAACGAACAATATAAATGCAAGCAGGTGATCAGTCCACAAGCACACATCGACGATTAACAATGAAATGAAATATTATATACATGCCATGGAATGTTTAACAAAAGGATATGAAAGCATGGGTAGCAGGGCTAGTCCCGACACCCCAGCGAAAGTAAACTATTCGCTCATGATGAGAGAAACAAGAAAAACAAGAGAAAGAGAGGATTCTGCCATGAGCATGGTGAAGAAGATGATCGCAACTCTGTTGAGGAACAGTCTTCTACACAACGTCAGAGCAGATCTTGAAGAAGAGAGAAGAACACCATGACAGACGGGGCAGATCTCCTCTCTCCACCTTCTTCTTCTCGTAGTCCTTTCTCACATCAGGAGGAGATGCTCGTGGATGAGATGGCGGCGTAGAAATGGCGTAGACGCAGCAGATCTAGACCCAGATCTAGATCTGAATGAGGTGGCTTGTAGATCTGAGTCTTCACTCCAGATATGGGTGAACATGCCGTAAAACCACCACGGGGGCAGGTTCTTGGCTATGAAGATCGTCTGCTTAGGCCCAGGACAGACCTGCAGCCTAACAGTGTTTGGAGATGATGATTTGACTTACTGGAGTCGTGTTCTATTTATAGGCAGGCTGGGCATCGACTTAGATTCACGACCTTAGTAATTCTACAGAAGGTCGCAGCCTTTGGAATGATGTCGCAGTCGTGGCATTTTGAATGTCGCGGTCACAACTTTTTGCATGGTCGTGGCTTTTTGAATACCGCAGTCGCGGCTCTTTTGAATGTCGCGGTCGCAACTCTTTTGAATGTTGCAGTCGCGATCTTTTTTGAATCTTTTGAATGTCGCGGTCGTGGTCTTCTTCTTCCAATCTGGTCGCGATGTCTACCGGCTCTCGACCGCATATGTGGTTGTTGCCTTGAGGAGCTGATGACGTTAGTTGCCGCGGGTGCAGAAGCTTACTACGACCGCGATTATGAGGGTAGATACCGCGATCGCGGGAAGAAGAGAGGGGTCGCGGTGTTTGAGAGGGGTGGACTGTGGGCAGGGTCATTGAGAGGGGTCGCGATTAGTTGTGAAGTAACTGAGGTCACGATCCACGGAAGTAGCAGATCGCGGTCTAGAGAGGATCGTGACCGCGGTACTTGGCAACATTAGCCGCGATTGCGGCTGTGAGAGCATTAGTCGCGGTCGCGATTAGGGTATACTAGTGCCCACGATCTGGGAGAAGAGAGAGCACTGTAGCGGCGTAAAAGAGATAAAGGGACTATTGACTTGCTTTGACTAGGCCCAAACCAAGGGCTAAAATAGAGGAATGGATTAGAACATGGGCCCAATGCCCAAATTGACATGTCAAAAATGATATAAAAATACAATTACATACGTGATCAAAATGATCAAACCAAGATAAGTCTCAGATAAGAAGATACGGCCAAAAAAGCTCAATAAAACAGTTAAGCCAAGTAAATGCACATATTAGAAGATAAAGCCAATAAAAGCACGAATGTAACCAAAACTTGGCTAAACGAGATGATTGGACTGCGATGAATATGCATTCATCAATGAGTGCAGTGATTTGAGGTCTAAGAACCACAAACACCGCCATCGCTTATGAGATTTGACTATGACTTCCATGATCATAGCTTCCATGTATCAGTCTCATGGTGGGTGTGTCTGATACATTGTTCTCTAACATTTATCTGTGTGATTGGTTTGATATCTCCATATCATGACTAATGAGATTATGTCATCAACCAACTCACCTCTGGTCCTATGTAATATTGTTTTCTATCACCTTCCACAATAATAATCGATCAATGATATAATGAGAATATATATATATATACATATATATACACTATTAACATCCTTATGATCTCATTGTTCAGGTCCTCAACCTGAAGACAATTTCCATTGCGTAATATCATTCTCTAGGCATTATTATGTTGTTTCATTATCTCATTACTGAATAAACAAAATAAATTGGAAGCTTTACTTTATAATAATCAAAGTATTTATATTTATGCCATTACAATCATCATATGATTGCCTCTCTGGGCATACATACCAACATAGTCCCACCTGTACTTATATCCAATCACCTATGAATCATATTCTAAGTGATCTTACATGTGCATTATGCTTCTATTATGAGAGTGCCTTTGTCAAGGGGTCAGTAACATTAATCTCAGTTGGTACTTTGCAAATATTTACATCTCCACGACCTCTCATATGAGATGGAATTGTCTTTGTATATGCTTTGAGTACTGATGTGATATGGGTCCCTTATCTTTTGTAATAGCTCCATTGATGTCACAATATAGCTCGTTTGCCTCACTGATGCTTGGAACGGCCCCAAGTTATATGATGAACTTCTTGATCCATAAAACCTCCTTTGTTGCATTCAATGCAAAAATACACTCATCCTTTGTTGTAGAATTGACAACTATCTCTTGCTTGGAACTCTTCCATCTTACAACTCCACTACTTAGGTAAAATATGAATCCTGATTGTGACATGCAATCATCTTGATCAGTCTAGAAGATTGCATTAGTGTAACACTTTACCACCCACTCTTCCTCTCCTCCATAAACCAGAAAGTCATCCTTAGCCCTTCTAAAGTACTAGAGGATGTTTTGCATGGATATCTAGTGAGCATCACCTATATTTGACGGATATCTACTCGTCATGCTAAAGGCATACAAGACATCTGGACGGGTACATAACATTGCATACATGATTGATTCAATTGTTGAGGCATATGGAATCACATTCACACGTTCCCTTTCATCATAAGAATTGGGACATTGAGCTCTAGAGATGGGGACACCATGATATGTAGGTAGGTTCCCACTCTTTGAGTTCTCCATGCTGAACTAATTCAACACTTTGTCAATGTATGTACTCTGACTTAATCCAAGAAGATTTCTTGATCTATCTCTATAGATCTTTATCCTGAATATGTAGGATGATTCTCCCAAGTCTTTCATAGAGAATGTATTTCCAAGGCATTTCTTTACCTTTTGTAAAGTAGGGATGTCATTTCCCACCAATAGTACGTCATCTACATACAACATAAGGAATGTCACTATGCTCCCACTAACCTTCTTGTAAACACAAGGTTCGTCTTAATTTTGAATAAAGACAAACACTTTTACTATCTCATCAAAACAAAGATTCTAGCTCCGACATGCCTGCTTCAATCCACATATTGGCGTATGTTGCTTACAGACTTAATTTTCAAACTTTGGACTTATAAAACCCTCAAGTTGTGTCGTATACACATCCTGAATAAGATTCCAATTAAGGAATGTGGTTTTAACATCCATTTGCCAAATTCCATAGTCATGATAATTTGCAATAGTAATAATGATGATGGACTTAACCATGACCACTAGAGAAACGGTTTGTCATAGTTAACACCTTGAACAAACCCTTTGCAACCAATCTTCCAATATAGGTTTGAACTTTGCATCCATGTTGGTCTCCTTCCTGAAGACCCACATGCACTCTGTGGGTTTTACCCCTTCAAGTGGATCCACCAATGTCCATACTTTTGTTGGTATACATGGATTCCATTTCATATCTAATGGCTTCAAGCCGTTTCTCAGACTCTTATCCCTCAATAGAATCTTGATAAGATATTGGCTCATCATCTATGTCCATTTTTTTTTCTTCTTGTGTAACAAGATATCCAAATCTTTTAGGCTCTAGGCATGTCCTATTTGATTTATGAGGTTTGTGTGTTACCTGAGGAATTTGAGTCTCCACAACACTTTGTGATTCTCTTTGTTCCTTTGGTTCATCAATCAGTTATATGTTCTCTTGTTGGTCTTAAACTTCTTCGAGTTCTACTTTCCTCCCACTGATACCCTTGGAAATGAATTCCTTTTCTAGAAAAACAACATTTCATAAAACTATTTTGTTATTAGTTGGGTAGAATAATTAGTATCCCCTTGTATCTCTGGGATATCCAACAAAATAACATTTATCAGACTTAGGACCAATCTTTTTAGGAAACATTTTTCTAACATAGGCTTCACATCCCCAAATCTTCATAAAAGACACATCGGGACTTTTCCCGTGCCATGTCTCATATGACGTCTTTTAAACCAATTTCAAAGGTATGTGGTTAAGTGTAAACATGACAGTTTCAAGAGCATACCCCCAGAAGGAAGTCAAAAGATCAACAAAACTCATCAAAGATCACACCATATCTAGAAATGTGTGATTCCTTCTTTCTGATACACCATTATGCTAAGGTGTTCCAGGTGGACTCTATTGGGATACAATCCCATCGGCTCTAAGAAGGTCCTCAAACTCTTGGATTAATTATTATCCACTTTGATCATAAAGAATTGCTTTAATACTTTTGCCAAACTAATTCTGTACTTCATTCATTAACTCTCTAAACTTTTCAAGATTTTCTGACTTAATATCTCGTACCACCTGATATGGGTGTCTCACAAGCCTAATTAGGTTGAAGTCCAGCCAATGTACAATACAATCAGCCTGACACTCCAAACAGTTGTCTCAACACTTGAACCGATCGTTTGGTATTCTAGCCAGCTGATTTGTTGTGTGAATTGAATACATAAAAACTTTAGTAATCAATTCATTCATTTTTCATGATCAAACTCCTCTTATAGGTCTTAACCTATGTGTGTGACACTATAGATCCCATTTTACGTTGGTAGTGAATGTCCATAACTAGCTTATGACATCACAAGAAAAGAGTGGTGCCTAGTCGCACATCAATGATACCCAATTTAAAGAAAAGTTGGAGAAAAACATCAACCTACAATCTATGTATGTTTTTCTAATGGTTGTATACTTCCTTTGTCACTGATGTCCAAATTAAACTCAAGGAGTGAAGAAGTCACCCTCTTTATCATTCAATTTTGTTTCTTAAACTAGAGCAGACTGTCTAAGATATATATAAGCTCAATATCACATATTGACTCACATCCACATGACCATGCATTTCTCGGTCTCTCTAATCAAGAGGCCTAGGACACCAAATTCCTATAGGAGGGATAAATCCCATCTCTATCACTCACAGTCAATCCCCATGTGTAAAAGTCACCCAATCATCCCCGTTATAACAACCCATGTTTTACGACTGCTTTGATGATGTCAATGTGCACCCATCAACATCTGATGGGTTCAGTGATTTCAGGTCTAAGAACCACAAACACCAGCATCACTTGTGAGAGCTGACTATGACTTCCATGATGATGGCTTCCTTGTGTTAGTGTCACAGTGGGTCTTTCTGATACCTAGTTCTATAACATGTATCTATGTGCTTGGTTTGATATCACCATAACATGACTAATGAGATTATGTCATCAACCAATTCACACTCTTATCTTATGTATTATTTTTGTCTATCAACCTTTCACAATAGTAACCGATCAGGGACACAACGGGATATATATATATATATATATATATATATATATATTCCATGTGATCTCATTGTTTAGGTCCTCACCCTAAAGATGTATGTCATTGAGTAATATCTTCTCTAGACATTTATTATGTTGTTTCATTGTCTCATAACTAAATAAACAAAATTTATCGAAAGCTTGCCTTTATAATAACCAAACCATTTACATTTATGCAATTACGATTATCATATGATTGGCTCTTTGGGCACAAAAATGAGAAGATCCCACATGTCTAGGAATGTTCCTGATCATCACATATCACGAAATGTAGGAGTTACCTAAAGAACCTAAGACTAGACAGTCATCTACACCTAATGTTAGAAAGTCATGACAAGGTTGAGGTAGATGACCTAAGTATAGTGCCAAGTTTGATTTCTTAAACCATAAGTAAGAGTTGAGTAGTAGACCAAGATAATAGTTAACACTCACATAAGTATTCTATGAAATTTAAATATCATGTGTTACATATCTCTTTTCATGCAAACATTTGAACTTAAGTGGACCTTCATATGTTAACTATCAGAGAATGAAGAGATAAACAAAACCCTAAGGTGGGTAGTAGCCTAAAGAAAAATTATATGCAAAAATTTATTTCAAGGTGGGAAGAATTGTAACATCCCAATTTTAATTCCAAACAAAGTTTGCATCAAATTTTTGTTTGTTGTTAAAATATGTACTTTAATTAAAATATTGTAAAGATGAGTTTATTTAATGAAAATTTTAGATAATTTCTAAATCATGTTCTTAAAAATTAAAATTAAAAATGTGTTAGGCATATGATAATATGATGAAATAATGGATCGATCTGCACGGAACTTGAGTTTATTTTCTATGAAAATAAGATATATGTGATAAGAAGATAAAGTCTCAAATTTAGGAAGGTTGAAATTAAGTTAGACTAGAGACTGAGAGATACAGAGATGATAATGGAATAATTAAAAGTTATTAGGAATTTGGGAATGAATATGAAAGTGAATTCTCTTTACAAATATCTCATTGTTTTATTTGTTAGAATAATCCTAAAATTTGGAAAATTTTCATTTGAGAGGGTATATTAAATAAGTTTAATATGTGAAATAGAATTATATGACATGTTGAAATATAAGGCATTAGAATAAGCATGCAAATTACTACCATATAATAAATAAACTTTTCATAAACGGATAAAGAGTGAGAAGAAGAAAATGTTTGAAATGTACATAGACAATTTAAGTCAAATGGGAATGTTATCAAACAATGACAATGCCACAAATAATGCATATAAAGAGTCATCCTATTTTCATACTCCTTCACTTTTATTTAGGAATGTTTATTGATGGTTGAAAGGAATTTATTTATTATTTTAATGAATTGTGGTTGTTAATTTGAAGGAAAATTTGATTTGTAACAAGATAAATATATTAAATATGTAAAAATAGAAGAGATAAAGGTTTGTTGTTATAGTCAGAGGGTTTTTTTATTCATCTCGCCCCTCTCTAGCAAGAAAATTTGGTTCCAAATTAGAACTTATGGACTCATTAGCAGGATAAAAGTTGGTAGTACTACTACCATTACATGACTCAATGTTTATATGTCAACTAAATTACTAGGAGGACTTATATAAGCATAAAATCTATCCTTGGATTTTTGATGTAGTTTGGCCAGTAGATCTACAACTCGATTCCTCTCCCTAGGGATGTTCTTGTAGGACCATTCCTCCTTCCATCATTTCATGATATTAGTCATTCACAACACGAGCTTAGGGATATCGGTGGTGTTGTCTACTACAACATCTTCCGCACGTTTGGATTCTGTTTTGTTGATTAGGTGCTCACAGTTCATGTTGGATCCCACCCCCACAACTAATTCAATAGTGTGCAGCTCAGCTTCTAGCACACTACTAGATATAATCTTCTTTCCCCACCATCCCCTCCAATTTCCTTCGATGTCTCAAGCAACAACTGAGATGGATGAGTATGTGTTCTTATTTCTGAACGACGCATCAGTGTTTATGTGTTCTTATTTCTAAATGATGCATCAGTGTTGAGTTTAATACTCCCTGATCTTGGCCTCTCCCATGCCAAGTCTTTGTTCTATGTCTAGGTCCCTTTTTTGTCTTCCTTTGCCCTTGCAATTTGTGCAACTTTGCACTCATTTTGAATAAGGTAAACTACGATATTAGTGGGTTGCTTAGTTTTATCAAAGACTTCAAGATTTCTACTCTTTCATATCTTCCAGCAACCGACCATGAACTCGAGGTTCCTCAGACTATCCTTCTTAATATTCCTCACAAGCCATTGCCACACATCCATTTCTGTTGTGAATGTAGGCCACTGTTATCTACTAATGAACCTTGTCCACACTTCAATGGATTTTAGGCAATCCCTCAAGACATGGATTACTGCCTCATCCTCATTCCCACAGATAGGACATAGTGTGGATGAGGCTAGTTGGTGAGCCACTCTTCTACAATTTGTGAGAATGGCATTGTGGCCCACAAGCCAAAGAAAAAACTTGATTCTCATCGCCACCTTCTCTTTCCATATAATAACCCATTTTCCAGGGACTTAGATTTCCTTTCCTCTTCTCAGAATGTTGTAGGCGCTCCCTATCGTGAAATTACATGTGTCCAAATGGATCCAAGCTAGTGTGTTTGATACATTCTCAATTACAGGTAGCTCAATTTTCATAACCATTCGTGCAATGTCATACGGAAGCCACTACATCAAGAAATCAACATCCCATTAATTTGTGAGGTTGATTCGGCTGGTGTCCTTAAGGTCTTGAAGCTCTAGAAATACTGGTTAACTTAGTTTTCTAGTTTCCTTTTCGGGCACCACCATTTATCAGTCCACATATTCACATCACTTTGATTCATAGGGATGTACATGGAATTCTCTATTATAAAGTCTTTGCAATGTATGAGTACTCTATCTAGCCTCGAGGCATTTGATTTGTATCCACCTCTAAAGGTTCCATACTTGGGAGAGCCATGCTCTCACACCAAATCTTCGGTCTTCCTTTAGATATATGCCATGTGTGTTTGGCAATCAGTGTCATGTTTAACTCCCGCATCGATCACAAACCCAAACCACCATGCTCTTTGTTACAAGTGATTTTTTTCCATGCCACAATGGATAGCGGATGGATTCTATGATTTCCTCCCAAGATGAAAGCTCGAATGCTACTATCAATTTTGTCATAGAACATCATAGGTATGACCAAAATTTGCATCACGTAGCTCAGAATGGCTATCAGAGTTGCCTTGGCAAGGCAGACTCTACTGGCTAGGCTTAGGCTTCTTGCAGACCATGTGTTTATAGATGTAGAAACTTTATCCAGGATGCTACTGCAAGTGTCTTCTCTTACCTTTCCATGGGAGAGGGGCACTCCCATGTATCGTCCCATGTTTTTGGTAATGACAAAGCCACTGATACGACTAATCTTCTTGCAGTCTCTGGTAGGAACTTGTTTAGATAAGTATATAGATGATTTGTTCACAGAGATAGCTTTCTCTAAGACATCACCTAAGCTCTTAAAACAATTGACAATGGTTTCCATTTCTTTGGTATCTTCTTTGGAAAAAAGGAGCATATCATCCGCAAAGCACATGTGAGATATTCCTGGCCCCCTTTGGTTCAACTTGAAAGGTTTCCACTTCTTTTTCTTCACTAGATCTTCTATAGATTGGCACAACCTTTCTAGGCATAGCACGAATAGGTAGGGGGACAAGGGGTCCCTTGCTGTAGACCCTTAGTATCTTTGAAAGAACCTATGATTTTGCCATTCCAGAGAATGGAAGTCTTTCCACCTGAGATGGTGTTCATGATATAATCTTTAATGGAGGGAGGTATCCCTAGCTCATCAAGTGTATCAGTAATGAAGGGCCACGTCATCTTGTCATACACCTTGGAAAGGTCGATATTGATGATCATAGATTGCTTAGCTGAGCTTCTTCTCATGGCATGTATAATCTCTTGGGCAATAGTAATGTTATCAGATATCCTCCGGCCTTGGACAAAGGCACTTTGGGGAAGTGATACCGACTTTGTTAAATACCTTTTCAACCTCTCCACAATGATCTTTGATGTGATTTCCAATTTAATGTTATTCAAGGATATAGGTCTGAATTGTTCATTGGTTTCTGGTTTAGATTTCTTAGGAATAAGCATGACACAGGCATCCCATAGTTCTTTCTCTAGGACCTCTCATTTCATGGCAGTACAAATGGTTTTCTTTAAAGACTGTTTGATAGAATGCCAATTCTGCTTTAGGAAAGAGCAATCAACCCCATCTGGTCCTGGATCCTTATGGGGGTTGGATTTCAAAATGTTCTTGTGGATTTCTTGGAGAGACGGATCAGTCATGACTGCCTGACCCCTCCTCATCCATCAATTTTCTGAATAACCCAATAAAATTCTTGATTCTATTTGAATCACTATTCACTGGTTCAGTGAATAACTTCTTGAAATGACCGAGTACAATATTTTTGATCTCCCTCTCATCAGTAATCTAGCTCCCCTGTAATGACCCTGCCTCCCGGTAACCCCCAATTAAGGGAGACCAAAAGGTCGGTGCCATTATCTCAATTAATAGGATCAAAGGTTCAACAAATAATCAATAATAATTAACAAATTTTACCAACTAAACTGAAAACTGGTATAAAATAAAACTTTGCATACCTTTTCCAAAACTGGGATATCTACATCTGTGCGCATCCGGAGTCTACTGTAACTAATCCTCCTTTGTACTTTAACTCTAAATTAATTTCACATATGCCGCTTTACTGTTTGTCCTTTTCAAGTTTGTACCTAAAATGCCGACAAACAAAACGTCGGTCAGCATATCGGAATATGCCGATATGTGGGGACAACCAAAAGTTTGCACATATGAATAACAATCTAATTATCACAATAAAGTTAATTAATAAGCCAATTTATGCTTTTCAGTATGACATTCTCCACCGCTTTTGCCCTAACCCTGGCATACCCACCTTAGGGTTTCTTTTGCCAATGACTTAAGGCCACCTTCTCAATCCCGAGCTTGGTGCCTGGGGTCACCCTTCACAGTGCCTGTTAGTCATTCAATATCATAGGCCACCTTCTCATTCCTGAGCTTGGTGCCTGGGGTCACCACTCATGGTGCCCATTGGTCTACCCATCTGGGCCTAACCTTTGGCATCATCCATTAGGGTGGCATGTAGGTGTGAGAATACATACTTCTATTATTAATGTGATCATCATAGTGACTTTATGATTTGCAAGTATGAACATCCAAACTGATAATTTGCATTCAATGCAGTTAACCTTCCAGAAAATCCTTGGGAAACTAAGGCGGTTATTCATAATTAACCACATACCTGTCAGGAAGACTTAGGTGCAGGAATAATCCAAACAAGCAAGTAATCCAGAATCAAGCAAGCACACAATTCAGTCCTGAAATTGCATTCAATACCTTTTTATCAAAATCTATTCAAACCATCTTGCTATGTATGGTTTCTATTCTCTTTTAGGGTTTCTTCCTGTTTTTAGGGTTTACTTTGCAATTAGGGTTTTACTTCCCTTTACTCTTTTACTATTTTAAACCCTAATTTTATACCATTACTCATAAACCCTAATTATCTCATCTATTCTTCAATATTAAGGTTATCTTAACAACATATAACCATATTTTCGGATTAAAGGCACCATTAACCATCAATTAAATTCATTAAGCTAATTCTACATTAAAGCTACTATTTTTATCCTTTTAATCCATAACAAGATCATTATGCACATTTATCATCAATTCATAGTTCATTATGGTCTAATTCACATATGAACTCTATTTGCATTAGTTCTTCCTTTATTCATTAGGAAAACCCTAATTACTCCATTAAGGGTATTTATCCACAATTAAGAACTTTTATACTCGAAATAGCTTATAACTATGAAAACTCAGTTCTATAATTATATTTTCGGATTTAACCCCTTAAAACCCATATTTTCCCAAATTAGTGTTTCTAAACATAATCATGTGCATAAAACCCTAAAACAAGCATGAGACTACCTTTTTCCAAATTAACTCTCTCTTTTATTCTTAATAGGTTAATATTTCTCAGAATTAGGGTTCCAAACCAAATTAACCTAAAATAGTCATTAAAATCGAGTTCCATATCAAATTAGGGTTTTATCACAATTGAATACTTTAAAGGTGATAACTTGGTGTACTTTTACAATTGCAAGCAATATCAGGTTCCAAATATATTTTTATTGGATTCTTCACATTTTTCTGATCAACTTTCATGTATAACATGTCCTTATTTGACCTACCAATTGTTTACTATGAATTTAGCAAATTAGTTACCTTTCGACCAATCGATGGCTGCCACGTCGGCCCCTTTTATTTTTCTGGCGATTTCCTTCCTTGGATTCACGGATCTGCCGCTTGGATCTGGCAAGATGGGAACGTGGTTGCATGTTCCCCACTTCTTCTTCCTCACGCAGACGGGGGAGCCTGCCTCCCCTTTTTACTCAGTAAAATAGAGAAACAGAGGCGGTCATTCTCCCTTCTCGGCCCGCCAACCTCAGATGGTAACCTCATCTCCCCTCCTCCACCCAGCTCTACTGAAGGTGGTTGGGGCCTCAATTGCCCTGACATCATTCAAACCTAGCCTCCTAGCTTCCCACCCCTTTAGTAGGTTCACGACGATGGTAGGTGCAAAAGGACACACCTACATATGCAATTGCCAGCGCAAATCCCCTGGTAGATGTTGGCCGACCATAATGGGAAGCTTTTTCCGTTTCGTTGGAGTCCAATGCCCCCTATATATATAGGCAGGTCGACGAGGAGGTTCCAAGTAGCTTTGGGCATTTTTCTTGGCATCCAAGAAACTGACCAAAACCTAGGTCTTCTAGGTTCATAATCCTCTCCTGAATCAACTGGACGAAATTCCATAATGGCTCGTCCATTAACTTGCAAGATTTTGGTTTTGGAAAGTTCACCATCTCATCATCCAATTTTCTTGTCTGACTGAGGAAGATGACAACACAGTATCCGTTGAATCGGAATCCAACGACTGTGGTGTCTCGAGTTTATATCAAAATAGATCTAATAAAAACTTTCCTCTACACTTTATGAATTTTGTAAAATCCATATCTCCCAAACCGAGTGTCCAATTAATCCCAAATTTTGAGGGAAACGTAATGAAGACTTAATATACCTCTGTTCCAAATTTCAGCTCATTATCTAAAAGAAAACGTTCCTTTTTCTTAGGTGCAAGATATTACTCAATTATGAATATTTCTCACCTATTTTCTCTTTCCTTTGCTATAAAAATATTATTCTGAGTTCCTTGAACCTCAAGGAACCTTAATGGCTCGAAATCCCCTCTTGGTAATATTTCTTTATCCTCTTTCCTTATCTTTCATCCTTTTTCTTATTATCTTATTTTTTTCTTATTAAAATATCTCTTTTTGAGGATTTCTCTTTTATTTCTCTTTTATTTTCCTCATTTGTATTCCTTTTAATATTAGCAATCCTTTGATTACGAAAATCCATCAAGGATATCTTAATTACACCTCATTCCACTTGTTTTCCACATATTACCATTGTTTTCAATTTCTTTCTTAATAAAGAAACACTTATTTGATCTTTTCTTTTCTTATTGTCTTTTCTTCGCAATCTTGGACTCCATGGCACCCAAGGAACCTAAGAAGCACGAAATACATCCTTGGATTACATTCTTTTGCTTTCCAGAGGTTTCCACACCTTTCTTTTCTAAAAAAACTCAATTATTCATTTACTAATTAAATTTCCTTGTTATTGGGCCCAATAGCCAATAAAACCCAAAACACAATCATCAAGGCTATTGTAAACGAAACTCATTTATTCAAAACAAATTATATCATTATTTGTTCAAATTTCTTTAATATGAGAAATTACATTTCTCACCAAAAGAACCCAAAATTTGGGGTTGTAACATCCTTCCCCTCTTATAAGAATTTTGTCCTCAAAATTCCATCAAGCAAGCAAACAAACAAGATAATCCTTTCTTATGTCCATCAGGGCTCCCATGTGGCTTCACCCCTTCCATGGTGCTTCCCAAGAACCTTCATCATCTCATATTCTTCCATCTGAGTTCTTTCTTACCTTGGTATATCGTACCCTCATAGGTGACTCAGGACTTTTCAGCCTCTTAAAAAGTTGAATAGGTTCAGGGCTCAGCACATGGCTTGAGTACCTCACATAGTGCTCTAGATCGGACTCATGGAACACATTATTCATCATGTTTTCCTGAGGGGTAAGGAGAAACACAACCATCTCCACCAATCCATCTCAATGGACCCATATATCGGGGACTCAGCTTTCTCAGTAATAGATTTAAGGGTTGGATTTTCACATCACATATTCTTTCATAGTGGATTGCATGTCAGTATGCTTTGCATCAGCTCACGACTCATGTCGCCCTTGGTCTCTCTCTCTCAGCCATTGCACGATCAAAGTGACTTCATCTGCACACACTGTGGTTCCTTTCTGACATTCACGAGGCCTCCTTCACCAACATCATATTAATGAAGTGGTGACCGACACAACCTCCCTGTATAACTTCTTGCATCCCGATAAAGGCTATGGTGGTTCACATCACATCTTAAGAACTATTTCTTTGTATCACCCTAACTGAGCACACATGCTCTCATTAGACCCTCTTGTCTGGATCATACTAACCATTGGTATGGGGTGCTAAACTATACTATCATCGAGTCCCTCATGTATCTACTTCCACCTCATGGAAGTGAACCCTTAGGTTATACTCGCATCATGATGTAATTGAACCATCTTTCCCTCTGACAAGTAGTTCAACCAAATCCGTCCCTTGACAACATTCTTTCTTCCTTATGTTAACTAGGTAAGGCGATCTACCATAACCCGTATTGCACCTTGACCTTCTTGGTCTAGGGAAGACTTACCACCATATATGTAGTGATGAATTCCCATTCCCTCTCGGGGATTCTTTAACCTCTAAGTCAAAGCATTGGGTTACTGGTGTTCGTCCTTCACCCTTGGCTTGCATGGCCACATGCTACATGCAACTTCACATCAAGCAGGCAAAGTGCTACTATCACTTACTATCTTTGTATTTTCACAGTGTATGGTGATCTTAAAATTATGATTCCATGTATGTCGTGATTTCTCAAGATTGATTCCTCAGAAGCCCTAAATCACTCTCATCAAGGTTTTATTACCTTTCTATCCAAAGAAGTGCATCCGAGGTTCTATCACCATCGTTTCATTATATCACATACTGGACTAGCTAACCAAACAACCATTAACGTGTTCAACCTATCTTGTTACATCTGAGTGTTAGCCAAAACACGTCTTCTTCCAAACTTAGGGTTAGTCAAACAACCTCAAGTTCTTCTAGCCTCTAGATAAACTAGGCAGCTATATCTCAACCAGAGCATCCATTACCGCTTCACCTCCTAAGGTGTCAGATAATGTTGAAGACATACACCTCCATGTATTCTACATATCATCTCATCTCAAAATCTAAGTTTGTCTTCATCAAGAAACTCTGAGTTCATCCTCATGGTGATCAAACTCAACCTTGGTTAACTTGCGAATTCCACATAGCTCATGCTAAAAACATCCTTATAAGATGACTACCTTATTTCTCTTAGTGTTGGTAAACCATCCATGTATTATTCACTCGACCAAGGTATGTTATCATCTTTGTCCTCCTACCTCTTAGTAACGTTCCAACTCGCATCATCTTTTATCCTTGGTGTATGGCATGTGTACTGCCCCATCTCTCTCTCCCATAACAAGAGGAAATAAGAATTTGGCGGCCGTCCAAACACAAAGTTCTTCCTGTTCCAAGAGTAGAGATGGTGCATCCCACCTTGCCAGTACACCTTCATATCTAGGTTGAAATGTGCCACCCACGTCTCTACATCACAATCATCTCGATATTAAGGTTACTTCCATGGAGAACTGGTCTTGAGCCTACTGGGGTTTACACACAATCCTTGGTCATATCCTCTAGGTCTATAGGGTGCCGACACTTTTGGGGTTATCCCTCTTCCCTTATGCATCCAGAGAGTGCCCTACTCATCTACCCTTTGGGTCCCATGAGTTCATGAAGGTGATCAATCTCCTAATCTATGGCCCTCAGACAATGATAGTTGTTACCTCCCGACCCTATGGTCATGTGCAACTAGGGAATTAGGCAACTCCTACTTCCATCGGTCTTATCCCTACCTGACCCTTGGATAGACTTAGAATTCTAACATAGTACATGTTCAACTTAGAACCATACCCCAAGCCTTCATCATCTCTCTCTGCATTCATGGGTTGTCTTTCATCCCTTCACAGGGGTCATGGCAACTTGCCTACCTTGGTCAGGCCCCATACTGGTTACCTCCATGGTATTACACCCACATGCACATCGAGATGGTTATCTATGGGTCTACAAGTTCATTCTTGTACCATGTACTCATCACTTAGCTTCTCAAGATCATATGAAACCTCTTTAGGTTACCTCAAAATAAACAAAACTGGTATACACCCTACAAAAGGGTCACTCTCCTAGGATGGGAGGAAACTATACCTTGATAACAAAGGTCACAAGCATCCTTATGTTTAGGGTCTGCATCCACATGAACATGCCTAACCCAACAGCTACTAGGGCACAAGCATACCACCTATTAAACCATGCTAGGTCATACTTGTTCTCTGTCCTCAACATTAGATCAACTTAGTCGTGAGGGGTTCATCAAACATACCCTTAACTTAAGGGGTTTCCTTTACCTCTACACATGAGGAGTACCATGATCGAAACTATAGACACTCAAATCTCATCATGAGCATCGGATACACTACTTCCCCTCTTAGGCCTAGGAACCCTAGGTTCTCCTTTGGATATCCAACTGTATGCTCAATCTCTTAACCACGAATCAAGAACATCCAAGGTATGTCATGTACTCCCATGATCCTTTTATATGAGCAATACCTCATAGTTGAGTCCTCCTCAAGGACATCCAACTAGGTATAAAACCTCACAACTGGTTACTTAAACCTCCTAAGGGTCTAAGGCACTCTTTATCTCATCCAGTAGATAGTCACTTATACCATAGGTACCAGAAGCATCATCCTCTCTCTAGGGTTTGGTTCCTCTAAAGATAACCAAGATATCATCACCCTCCAGGGATCAAGCATAGGGCAACCACTATCATCCACTTAGGTCGCATCATCCTTGACTCCCCACTTTTCCTCATATCTCTGAATCTAGGCTTCTAACCTTCCTGCTCGGGATCCTGCTCTCTCTCTCTAGAGCTAACCTTACAACCATCCCCACTATTAGAGGTCCTCCCTCCATGAAGGATCGAGCTCACATGCATACCTCTACATAGGTGAAGCCTATGATCAACTTATGTTTTCTCATGATTATCCATAGCCCCTTATGCTTATCCCATAATCCATCCATCCTGTCCTTCTAGCCTCAGTTTTAACTTACTGCTCGTACTACTGAAGTACTCTGGGTGCCTATTATGCCCATATAAGCTCATGGGGTTTCCATAGGTTCTTCTCTAACCTCATCAATGAAGGATCCGTCCTTCACTCTAACATGCACGACCTTTCCTAGTGTTGAGTCTCCAGAGGTACTAGGTCATCCAACGTTTCATGGCTCATACGTCATCCAAGGCATGTCTATCCAAACACATGGTCTAACTCATCATGCAATCTCTCTCTATTCTTCACTTAGGGTTAGGGTTAACATCATCCTCAAAGGATGTGCCAGGTCTCTACTTATAATGGTGACCTCTATCTCCAAGACTAACTCTCTTTATTCATCCTCCTGACAAGAAGGTCTAGCCTCAAGTCTCTCCTGAGGGCAATGAAAACTCGTGTCATATGACCTAAGCATGTATCTATTCTTTAATTTGCGCTTAATGTATTAAGCTTATGTCCATGAAATCTTATTTATATGCTTTTCATTAATTTGGTGGAGGATTCCTTAGACCTTATTAACCTTACCCATACCTCAAGAGGGTGAGGAGAAGAGATAAAACTCTAATCCTTAAAGTCCTTAACATAATTTGAGTTGAGAAGGGATGAACAAGATGAGAGAGTCCTAAAGGTATCTCATTTCGAGTCATATCCTAAGACATCGGTGAGGCAGTCACACAATCCGGGAGTCCTCGTATTCTGACTAGCAGTGCGGAGAAAAATATTACCAACCCCCAGATGTGATCCTTTTCTAGACACCTCAGTCTTTCAGACAATGCTCTAACAACTCCCTTGGTTCTATGGAATTTGTAAAATTTAATAATTATTAAAGATTAAATGAGGAACCTATGCTCTGATACTAATTATAACGACCCTTCCTCCTGGTAACCCCCAGTTAAGGGAGACCAAAAGGTCAGTGCCATTATCTAAATTAACAAGATCAAAGGTTCGACAAATAATCAATAACAATTAACAAATTTTACCAACTAAACTGAAAATTGGTATAAAATAAAACTTTGCATACCTTTTCCAAAACTGGGATATCTACATCTATCCGCATCCAGAGTCTACTCTAACTAATCCTCCTTTGTACTTTAACTCTTAATTAATTTCACATATGCCACTTTACTATTTGTCCTTTTCAAGCTTGTACCTAAAATGCCGACAAACAAAATTTCGGTCAGCATATCAGAATATGTCGGTATGTGGGGACAACCAAAAGTTTGCACATATGGATAACAATCTAATTATCACAATCAAGTTAATTGATAAGCCAGTTTATGATTTTTAGTATGACATTCTCCACCGCTTTTGCCCTAACCCTGGCATACCCACCTTACGGTTTCTTTTTCCAATGAATTAAAGCCACCTTCTCCATCCCAAGCTTGGTGCCTGGGGTCACCCTTCATAGTGCCCGTTAGTCATTCAATATCATAGGCCACCTTCTCATTCCCGAGCATGGTGCCTGGGGTCACCACTCATGGTGCCCATTGGTCTACCCATCTGGGCCTGACCTTTGGCATCATCCATCAAGGTGGCATGTAGGTGTGAGAATACATACTTCTATTATTAATGTGATAATCATAGTGACTTTATGATTTGCAAGTATGAACATACAAACTGATAATTTGCATTCAATGTGGTTAACCATCTGGAAAATCCTCAGGAAACTAAGGTGGTTATTCATAATTAACCACATACCTGTCAGGCAGACTTAGGTGCAGGAATAATCCAAACAAGCAAGTAATCCAGAATCAAGCAAGCACACAATTCAGTCCTGAAATTGCATTCAATACCTTTTTATCAAAAGCTATTCAAACCATCTTTCTACTTATGGTTTCTATTCCCTTTTAGGGTTTCTTCCTCTTTTTAGGGTTTACTTTGCAATTAGGGTTTTACTTCCCTTTACTCATTTACTATTTTAAATCCTAATTTTATACCATTACTCATAAACCCTAATTATCTCATCTATTCTTCAATATTAAGGTTATCTTAGCAACATATAATCCTATTTTCGGATTTAAGGCACCATTAACCATTAATTAAGTTAATTAAGCTTCTTTTACATTAAATCTACTATTTTTATCCTTTTAATCCATGACAAGATCATTATGCACATTTATCATCAATTCATAGTTCATTATGGTCTAATTCACATATGAACTCTATTTGTCATTAGTTCTTCCTTTATTCATTAGAAAAACCCTAATAACTCCATTAAGGGTATTTATCCAAAATTAAGAACGTTTATACTTGAAATAGCTTAGAACCATGAAAACTCAGTTCTAAAATTATATTTTCAGATTTAACCCCTTAAAACCCATATTTTCCCAATTTAGGGTTTCTAAACATAATCATGTGCATAAAACCCTAAAACAAGCATGAGACTACCTTTTTCCAAATTAACTTTCTTTTATTCTTAAAAGGTTAATATTTCTCATAATTAGGGTTCCAAACCAAATTAACCCAAAACAGTCATTAAAATTGAGTTCCATATCAAATTAGGGTTTTATCAGAATTGAAAACATCAAAGGTGATAACTTGGTGTACTTTTCCAATTTCAAGCAATATCAGGTTCCAATTATATTTTATTGGATTCTTCACATTTTTCTGATCAACTTTCATGTATAACATGTCCTTATTTGACCTACCAATTGTTTACTATGAATTTAGCAAATTAGTTACCTTTCGGCCAATCGATGGTTGCCACGTCGGCCCCTTTTATTTTTCTAGCGATTTCCTTCCTTGGCTTCATGAATCCACCACTTGGATCTGGTTAGATGGGAACCCGATTGCCTGTTCCCCACTTCTTCTTCCTCATGCAGATGGGGGAGCCCGCCTCCCCTGTTTACTCTATAAAACAGAGAAACGGAGATGACCGTTCTCCCTTCTCAGCCTGCCAACCACATATGGTAACCTCATCTCTCCTCCTCCGCCCAGCTCTACTGAAGGTGGTTGGGGTTTCAATTGCCCTGACATCATTTAGACCTGGCCTTCTACCTTCCCACCCCTTCAGCAGGTTCACGACGATGGTAGGTGCAAAACGACGCAACTACAGATGCAATTGCCAGCGCAGATCCCCTGGAGGATGCTGGTCGAACACAATGGGAAGCTTTTGCCATTTCGTTGGGGTCCAATGCCCCCTATATATATAGGCAGGTTGATGAGGAGGTCCCAAGCAGCTTTGGGAATTTTTCTTGGCATCCACAAAATTACCAAAACCTAGGTCTTCTGGGTTCAGATTCCTCTCCTGAATCCACTGGACTAAATCCCATAATGGCTCGTCCATTAACTTGTATGATTTTGGTTTTGGAAAGTTCACCCTCTCGTCATCCTATTTTCTTGTCTGACTAAGGAAGATGACAACACGATCTCCGTTGAATCCGAATCCAACGGCTGTGGTGTCTCGTGTTTATATCAAAATAGATCTAATAAAAACTTTCCTCTACACTTTATTAATTTTGTAAAATCCATATCTCCCAAACAGAGTGTCAAATTAATACCAAATTTTTAGGGAAACTTAATGAAGACTTAATCTACCTATGTTCCATATTTGGGCATATTATCTAAAAGAAAACGTGCCTTTTTCTTAGGTGCAAGATATTACTCAATTAGGAATATTTCTCACCTATTTTCTATTTCCTTTGCTATAAAATTATTATTCTGAGTTCCTTGGACCTCAAGGAACCTTAATGTCTCTAAATACCCTCTTGGGAATATTTCTTTAGCCTCTTTCCTTATCTTTCATCCTTTTTCTTATTATCTTATTTTTTTCTTATTAAAATATATCTTGTTGAGGATTTCTCTTTTATTTCTCTTTTATTTTCCTCATTGGCATTGCTTTTAATATTAGGAATCCTTTGGATACGAAAATCCATCAAGGATATCTTAATTACACCTCTTTCCACTTGTTTTCCACATATTACCATTGTTTTCAATTTCTTTCTTAATAAAGAAATACTTATTTGATCTTTTCTTTTCTTATTGTCTTTTCTTCACAATGTTAGACTCCTTGGCACCCAAGGAACCTAAGAGGCACAAAATCCATCCTTGGATTACATTCTTTTGCTTTCTAGAGGTTTCCACACCTTTCTTTTCTCAAAAACTCAATTATTCATTTACTAATTGAATTTCCTTGTTATTGGGCCCAATAGCCAATAAAGCCCAAAACATAATCATCAAGGCTATTGTAAACGAAACTCCTTTATTCAAAACAAATTATATCATTATTTGTTCCAATTTCTTTAATATGAGAAATTACATTTCTCACCAAAAGAACCCAAAATTTGGGGTTGTAACATCCCATTTGCATCCTTCAGCATGGAGATGGTGTTGAAGTGACGTCGTTGTTTCACAAAGGCATTGTAGAATTGTGTGTTGGAGTCTCTATCTTTAATCTAGTTGATGTGGCTCCTTTGTTTGAGGTCATCCTCCTCCCTCTTGAGTATTTCATTAAATTGTGCTTCCATCTCAGTTATCATGCTTACTATGGATGTGTCGTACACGTCTGCCAGGCCCTTTTGTAGGTTGTCGAAGTTCTGAATAATACTCCCCTTCTTGTGCATCATCTGTTTGTGATTTTTCCCAATCCAAGAGGTACTGTTTACACTTAGCTCTTTCAGTGCTTCATTAAAAGATAGATCTTGGTGCCACTTATCTTTGAAAAGGATCTGAAGTTCCCACCATTGACCTTGATTCCCTAATCTGGAACTTGGGAGGGCCATGAACATGTGTTGTAGATCTAATAAACAAAGGGAAATGGTCTGCATAGGCTCTTGGAAGATGCTCCACGATGCAATGAGGAAAAGAATTGATGAAATTAGTATTCGCCATCGCACGATCAATGCGTTCCTGGAGACTCCCATGAATGTAAGTGAATTTTGTTCCACAGAAACCAAGGTCTGTGAGGTCAGCTTCCATTAACGTTTCACTGAAAATCGATGCCTCATTGAAATTGTAGTGCTTTCTTCCACTCTTCTCCTCTGGTAGTAAGGTGATATTGAAGTCGCCTATTACTACCCAAGGTAAGTCATGGCTCTTGTTGATACTGACAAGGCATTTCCATAGAAGTTTATGAACTTCTATGCGTGGATTAGCATATACAAAGGTAATGAGTACCAAGTTATTATCTTTACAGGAGACAAATTGTTTGTGGCATTTCAAGATCTGTATATTAAATTCTTCTTCTCTCCAGTAGACAGAGATGCCTCCAGAAAACCCCCTGGCTTCACATTTAAAGGACTTGTTTAACCCCAAGTTCTTGATGGTTTTAGTTGCCATGGTTCCACTAATGCTAGGCTCCAATATCCCTACAAGCTTTGGTTTCTTTTGTGAGACCAAATCTCTGAGGACACGAAAAGTATCGTCATTGTCGATTCCTCTAGTGTTCCAACAGATTGTATCTAACATTAAACAACTAGTTTTAATAGTGTGATTATTATATTAGGATCCCCTCAACAGGTACAACATTATCCTTGTCTTCTTCATTCACCACAGCTTCACTCGCAACTACAGCCCCTCCGTCATCTCCTTGATGTAGGCGAGGGATCTTCCACCTTTGTTCATAAGGGGGTTTAGGTCTGGCCATTTTCATCTTCGTTCCTGAACTCTTTATCTTTCTACCTGTCCCTCCTTTCATTGGGTCGGCATTGGGGTTGAATACCTTCATTGGTTCTGGCTCCCCTATGGCAATTTCAATGTTGTCTTCCATGTGTACCTCTATATGGACCTCCATGTTGTCCCCCGTGTTGTCCTATTTAGTATTGTCAGGTTCCACAGTTCCTTCATTAATCATTTCATCCTCCTCAACAACAATGACCTCGTCTACCCCCAGGTTAATAGCAGTGTGTCCCTGACGTGGAATATTATCACACTATCAAATTCACTCAGGGTTGAAATCCCTGAGATTTTACCAAAACCTTGTGCAATAATACCACCTACAAGCAGACGAGTCTTATTGTAGTATAATTGAGGATCGAATCCCAAGAGATAACATTTTTAAGAATCGTCGTTAGTTGAATCTAGCTCAAGTAAGACTAATATTTAGAACAATTGGTTGATTTGAGGTTAACTAAACTAATTGTAAGAAAGTAAATGACAGAATTAAAGTTGGATCTAGATTAATGATATGGAATCGTTGGGATGGTCTCAGGTTTCACCACCACTACACATGCAAACACATCCAAACATCGAACATTATGGAAAGATATAACTATCCAAATAGAACTACTGTGAACCCTCCCTGAGGGATGTTTAGGTCTGCATAAGCATCCCCTTAGGCATCAGATGTCTTGTCACCATCCGGATAATACACTTATCGTTCTGAAGATACAAAATCCAATTGAAGTTGTGGGCCCCCTATACAGGCGTTAGGCACACAGAAGTGTCATTGTAGGTGAGATGGCTCATCCCCTCACGGATCACACAATTACAACCTAAAGGAATCCTATCAGAAGTTGTCATCAAGAAGTCAACCGTGCTAATCGACAAGCAAGTAGGTGATTAATCTACAAGCAAACATTGACGATTAACAAGAATATACAAAATCCAACTAAGAATGTGCCCTCCTTGAGGGATGTTTAGGCCATAGAAGTGTCACCGTAGGCTAGATGGCTCATCCCCTCATGGATCATACACCAACGACCTCAAGGAATCCCATTCTATTTCTAGTTTGGGAGTCAACCTCATTAATCAAGATTCTTCCCTACGCATAGAAGTTCACATAACATAGGGAAAAACATGATGAAAGCAAGCAAGTAACTAGTCTACAAACATAAACGATTAACAACGAGATGAAAAGTTATATACATTGCCTTGGAATGTTAAATGAAAAGACATGAAAGCATGGGCAGCGGGGCTAGTACCCACACCTCAATGAAAAGGAACTACTCGCTCATGATGTGAGAAACAAGAAGAATAAGAGAGAGGGAAGATTCCGCCATGAGCATGATGCAGAAGGTAGTTGCAGCTCGGTGAACATGATGCAATCTTCTATGTCGTGTCAGGGCAGATCTTGGATGAGCAGGAAGTACCACCAAGACAGACCGGGAAGAGCTTCTTCTCCACCTTCCTTCTCTACTCGACCTCCTTGCTCACAACAAGAGAAGTTGGTGAAGTGGCTACGGCGTGGTCGTACGTGTATGGAGCTGGATCGAGCCTTGCATTTGGGCAGCCTGGTGGTGTCCCCCCCAGATCGATGCCCAAATGAGGACCCTTGTGGTCCTATTTATAGGCTCGGGTCTGGTCCTCACATTTTTCGTGTGAGCCCTTCTCACGATTTGGTCTTAACAGTTTGGAGACTGTTTAGATGACCAAACGGTCTTGTATTATTTTCCTCCAAACGGTCTTCATGGACTCAACCTTCAACCGGTCTTGTGCTTTAGAGGAGCAAATGGTCTGCAACAACCAGTTTTGCAGATCTATTAATGACCAAATGGTCTTAGATTAGCTTTCCTCCAAATGGTATGTTATCCAAATGGTTTTGGAAGATATCCACCAATCGGCATTGGCTAACAGTTTGCATCCAACTAGTTTCCATTCCAAACGGTTTGGAGTTCTATCGGTCAGCTAAGTCCATATGTTCTTGAGTCAAGGACCATATAGTCTCGCAAATTGTTAAGCTCTAGCGGTCTCGGTTCTAAAGTTTGCTGCCTCCGATCATTCTTCGTCCGACGGTCTTTGGCTATGGTTCTAAACGCTCCTACTCTTAATCAATCCTCATCATCCAAACGATATCGTCGGGCGGATGGCCTATCAGTTTTCTCTTGAACGGTCTGCCAGACTGTCCCAACGGTCTTCTGTGCAACCGGTCTTCAGTGATTGATCACATGTTCTTATCCTCGTGGATCGACATAGCTCCAAACGGTCTTGGACCTTTGATTGGTCTCGCGCCCAACCAGTCACGTGGCATGCTATTCTATCGGTAATGAGGTCGTGCACTGCCTATGTTGTAGGTCCTGGTCGAGCAGCTAGTGTGGTGGTGAGGCAGCCATGGAGGATGAGGAGTTGCTATGTCGAGGGCTAGGGTTTCTGAGGTTGAAGATGATGGCAGGAGGGTTTCTTTGCACTTTTCTAGACGTGTGCTTCATACGGTCTTGCAAAGAGACTACTCATACGGTCTTGAGACAGTATGGAAGGGAAAGATCGTTAGGAGGGGAAGGGTGAAACTGATTGGATGAAACCGTATGGTCAAGACCATATGGTCAATACCAAGGATGAGTGAGGGTAGATCAAAGGTTGATAAAGGTGGGTCCCACTCAAAAGGGTTTGTTTTGGTTGATGGTTGATGGAGATAGAGATGGAATGAAGCAAGGGGTATTGATGATTATGTTGAAGGTGGATTAGATTTAAATGGAGGTGGGTGCCAACTGATTGTTCAACCTCATCATGACTTGCATAAATTCAACATAAACTCAGTTAATAGTCTTAATAATTGAACCAATTAAGCAATTTTATATGTTGTGATATTTCGTAAATGAAATTGGATATATTGATTTGAAATAAGCATAATGTGGCGATTGAATATTATGATGAATATGCATTCATCAAAATACCCTGAACTTAAATGTTGCTCATCCTCGAGTAACACAAAATCCAAAACAGTTGCCAAATGAATACTTTCAACTCATTTAGTTACCTCATCTTCACATCACGATTGTTTTCTTTCTGCTCATTATGACTAAGTATCTCAAACTCCTGAGACCACTGAACACATCTTACAATATCTTCGTTCTTGAGTTTGTTTTCTAATATCACTTCCTCTTCACTTTTTCCAACAACAACCACGTCAAAGAGTTTTGTAAGAGTCCATAGATACCCACAGAACCACAAGTATGCATCTGATCTGATACTAGTGTTTTCTAGGGTAGTGGAGGCATTCATTGTGCCTTTAGGTAGAAAAGGGAGTGAACAGTGGTATGGAAGGAAGAAATAAATCACTCCTCTATTTGACTCGATATTTTTATTTTATGATTGCAATTTCATTGATTGCATATTTTTGTGCGAATCTCTCCTCTATTCAACTTGAGATTGCATTTTCTTTTTGTGTGCACATTGGCATCTTTTCTTGGCGGTACACCCCTATTAATTTGCGAGGGTTATGGACGAAGTAAATGTAGAGGGAAGTGGCGTGCCACCCCGAACTTAGGGTTTGGCACTATTTTGGCTATTTTATGTTTCTTTTTGATAGATGGAGGGATACAGAGATGATAGAAGAAGTGTAGAAGAGAGTTTATATCATAATGCAACTTGATTTACAATTCAGTGCATCGGGTTGTTCTCTTTATCGTACTTTGCTCAAATAATGACTTGATTAGGATCTAGTGAAGATTCCATGTTATTGTTCCACTAGTCAGTTAGGAAGCACAGTGTGTTTGATCCCTATCAATTTGACAGATGCTTGTCATTTTTGCATAAGTATCATGATGTTAGGAATCATAAGCTTTACAAGATGATTTTGATCAAAAGGCTTGTTTAAAAAAGTGGTCCTTTTGCGGACCTGCTTCGAATAAGAAGGGTATTATGATTTAAAATGCATAGCAGGCTAGGTAATGGCTTTTAATGAAGCAGAAAGTATCAAAACTTCATCAAGTATCTATTCAATTTCATTGAAAAAAACTTTAAAATTTTTGGTCGAAAATGCAATGGTGAAATCTTAAGTCTGAAATGGATGGGTGTAGATGGAAAGTGAAATATGTACCACCCACCCTCCACCCTGAACTTAGAAATTTGCTCGTCCTGAGCAAACTCTAAATCCGAGATGGAGGGGAAAATTCATTCCGTTTGGACCACCAAATGTGGTTGTGTTCCAATCAGCGTGTGTCCTCCATCTGAAAATTTCAAAAATGAAGACTAATCAAAACTTAAGATAGCATCTTGCAAAACAACTTTTATTTAGTGAAAATTTGTATAAAATTTAAAAACAAAATTAAGGAAAATTCTAATTAAAAGTAAAAACAAATTTATTGATCGGGTTCCTCCCGACAAGCGCCTTTGTTTTATGTCAATGGCTAGACTTGATTCCTTCAACTTTACGGTGGATCTGTTGGATTGATGAGTTCCAACATTGTTTCAGTGCATGTGTTGGCTGAGGTGAAATATCTCTTCAAGCATTGACCATTAGCTACAAATTTGCCAGACTTTTCACTCCATAAAGAGAAAGCACAATGCGGGGAGATGCTCTTGACAATGTAAGGTTCATACCAGCAAGAATGGAGTTTTCCTGGGAATAACATCAGTCTTGAGTTGAACAATAGAACTTGGTCTCCCACTTCTATGTCCTTTCTTTTTAGATGGCCATCGTGCCAAATCTTCGTGCGTTCTTTGTAGATTCATGCATTCTCATAAGTTGTCATCCTGAGTTCATCAAGCTCTTGAAGTTGTAGAATCTTGGCTTGGCCAGCTTTCTTTATATCAAAATTCAGTTGTTTGATTGCCAACCATGCTTTGTGTTCAAGTTCTATAGGCAGGTGGCAGGACTTCCCATAGATTAACCAAAATGGTGTAGTTCCCAGAGGAGTCTTAAAAGCAGTTCGGTAGGACCACAATGCATCATTGATTTTCATTGACCAATCTTTTCAATTACGGCCTACTGTCTTTTCCAAAATGGCCTTGAGTTGACGGTTAGAAACCTCTACCTATCCACTTGTTTGTGGATGGTAGGGTGAGGCTACTTTGTGCGTTACACCATATTTTCTCAGCGATGCTTCAAAGCTTCTTTCTAGGAAATGAGATCGTCCGTCAGATATCATAGTGCGTGGGACTCCGCAACAGGGGAAAATAATATCTTTGAACATTTTGATGATGGGTTTGGAATCACTAGTGACGGTCGGTATGGCTTCTACCCATTTTGAGACGTAATCCACCGCCACTAAGATGTAGGAAAATCCATAAGAAGATGGGAATGGACCCATGTAGTCCACACCCCAAACATCAAATATCTCGACTTCTTGCCACAACTTTAGTGGCATCTCATCTCTCTTTGTTATATTACCCATTCTCTGACATTTGTCACATGATAGAACAAAATCGTAGGAATCTTTGGATATGGTTGGCCAAAAGAAACCACATTGCAAAACTTTCAAAGCAGTTTTCTTAGAACTCATATGGCTACCAATTGGGCCTGAGTGACATTGCTCTAAAATGAGTTGGTCTTCTTCCTTAGTGATACAACGTCTGTAAAGACCATCAACACAAAGCTTGAAGAGGTACGGCTCATCCCAGTGATACTACTTCACATCATGCATGAATTTCTTCAATGCATTTCTGGTGCATTCATGGTGGATGACACTAGCGGCGAGGTAGTTCACATAGTCTGAGTACCAAGGGGTAGCTTTTGAAACTTTCATTAGTTGGTCATCTGGAAGAGAATCGTTAATCGAGATCTTCTCAATTTCTAGAGTGTGGATGTGACTGAGGTTGTCTGCAACCACATTCTCTGTACCTTTCTTATCTCTTATCTCTAGATCAAATTCTTGTAGGAGGAGAATCCATCTTATTAACCTAATTTTAGCATCTTTCTTAGCTAGGAGGTAACAGATGGTAGCATGATCTATGTAGACAATGACTTTTGAACCAATGAGATAGGATCTAAACTTGTCAAAGGCATACACAACTTCCAGGAGTTTTTTTTGGTAGTTGCATAATTCCTCTGAGCCTCATCAAGGGTTTTTGATGCATAGTAGATCACATAATGTTTCTTTTCTATATATTGTCCTAAAATAGGACCCACAGCATAATCAGTGGCATCACACATAATTTCAAATGGGTGATCCCAATCGGGAGCTCTGATGATGGGTGTTGTTGTAAGAGCTTGTTTTAGATTGTTGAAACTTTTTACACAGTCTTCGTTGAAATGGAAATTCACATCCTTTAGCAATAGATTCGTCATTGGCTTGGTTATCTTGGAGAAATCCTTTATGAATCATCTGTAAAAGCCTACATGACCTAGGAATGCATGAACTTATCTTACATTTGTCGAGATAGCAAGTTTGGAAATAACTTTGATTTTTTCTCTATCCACTTCGATTCCTCAATTGCTGACTCTATGACCAAGGACCATGCCTTCCTTCACCATAAAGTAACATGTCTCCCAATTCAACACAAGATGTGCTTCATCACACCATTTAAGGACAAGGGAGAGGTGTTTTAGGCATGAGTCATATGAATCTCCATATACAGAAAAATCATCCATAAAAACTTCCATGATGGTCTCAGTTCGACCAATGAATATAGTTGCCATGCAATGTTGGAAAGTTGTAGGTGCATTGCAAAGGCCAAATGGCATTCTTCTAAAGACATACGTTCCAAATGGGCACGTAAAAGTTGTTTTCTCTTGGTCATCTGGATGTATAGGAATTTTATAAAATCTAGAGTAACCATCGAGATAACTGAAATATTCTTGGTGAGCCAACCTCTCTAAGACTTGATCAAGAAAAGGCATCGGGAAATGATCTTTTCGGGTTACCTTATTCAACTTCCTGTAATCAATACACATCCTCCACTCGGTGACTGTTCGAGTGGGGATGAGTTCATTATCTTCATTTCGAATCATAGTTGTTCCACCCTTCTTGGGGACAACATGCACAAGACTTACCCATGGTGAATCGGAGATTAGATAGATAATATCTATCTTGAGCAACTTTATAACTTCAAGGCGGATAACTTCTTTCATATTTGGATTAAGTTTCCTTTGGTGTTCAACGGTTGGCTTGTGATCGTCCATCATAGGGATTTTTTGCATGCACATTGCTTGACTGACCCCAGTGAGATCGCTCATATTGTAACCTATAGCTTGTCTTCTTTCCCTTAATTCCGTTAAAAGTTTATCCTTTTGTTCTGTCATTAGATCATAATTTATGATAATTGGGTAGACTTTGAGGTCATCTAGAAACACATACTTCAATCCCTTAGGTAGAGGTTTCATTTTCGAATCTTGGGGTTTTTCACATGGTTCTTCAGTGACATTCACAGCTTTGAGTTCCTCAATTTTGGCTTCAGGATCTTCTTTAGCAACATCGAGGTAGAGAACACAATCCCTTGTTAGTTCATAAATGGAGTTATCAGCAGATGGGTGTGTTAGAGCCACTTCTAACGGATCATCTTGTTCATAATCCTCTTGCATAAGCAATGTCATCTTCTCTATGCACTCAATCAAGTAGACTTCTTCTTCCATACTTGGTCTTCTCATACTTTCAAAAACTTTTAACTCAAGGGTTTCTTTTCCTAATCTAAGCAGCAAGGTTCCTACTTCAACTTCAATTAGGGATCTTGCAGTGGTGAGGAATGGATGTCCAAAGATGAGTGGGAATTTAGTATCTTCTTTTATATCCATGATGAAAAGTCACATGGAACATATGAATCTTTGCCTACCTTGATAGGTACATCCTCAATAATTCCTAAGGGTAGAGTCACAGTGTTATTTGCAAGTTGTATGGTCATGTCGGTTGGGAGTAGTTCAGCAAACCCTAACCTTTTGCAGAGGCTAAGTGGCATGATGGAAATGCTACACCAAGATCTTCCAATCCTTTCTTACTTGAAGAATCACCTATATGGCAAGAAATCCCAAAAGATCCTGGATCCTTCTATTTCTTTGGCATCTTACTCTGGATGATGTCTGAAGTGGTTGTGGCTAACTTCACTGTCTCATATTCCTCAGTTATATATTTTCTTGTTAGAAGGGACTTCAAGTACTTCGTCCAGGTTGGTATCTCAGCCAGAGCGTCTAAAAAGGGTATATCAACATGAAGCTTTTTCATGACTTCCTTGAACTTATTGAAATGAGTATCAAGCATGGTTTGCCTTAAACAAGCAGAGAAAGGTTTATGAGGCTTGTATACAGGGATATCAGGCTTTGGTTCTTCCTCTTATGTAGCAGGTTTCATAGAATTTTCTTTCTCTGACTTATCATTGTTTGGCTGCTCCTTCAGAATAGGTTCAGGTTCTTTGTCAACTTGATCATTCACCTGGTCTTGTTTATCTATGACAACCACTGGTGTCTTGGCAGGAGGGTCAAGATATACATTACTAGAACGAGTCATAACAGCCTTCAATTACTCAGGATGTTTAGGGTTGTTCTCCGGTTGACCAATAAAGGCTCCAACAGGTGGCTTCACGCTAGCTGCCAGTTGAGCTTGTTGAGATTCAATGGCTTTCTGATGTGCTTGTTGGTTAGCTATCAAGGTTTGCTGGTTAGCTTTCATGGTTTGCTGTGACTGCAACATCTTCTCAATGGCTGTTAGTTTGTCATCCGGAGGGATGGGACCAGCTTGTTTCCCTTATGGTTAGTTCTGGTAAGGGGCTTGGTTGAGGTTCTGGAACTGAGAGTTGTTCTGGTAATTGTTATAGTTCCTATTCTAAAAGTTACCTCTATAGTTCCCTAGATTCCCAAAATTTTGTTGTTGATTGTTTGAACCAAGTTGTCACAACTTTTCCGCTCCTGAAGGATTTCCATATTGAAAACCAGAATGGTTCCTATTCTGATTGGGATTGTAATATCCTTGACCAGGGATGGTGTTGACCACATTAAGATTTTCCATTTGATTAGTATCTCCTTGGCCATAAGTGTTGCTTAGAAAAACATCGTAGAGAACATTAAATGCAAAAGTGGAATGATCAGTACATTTACATGCTTCACAAAATAGTGAAGTTGACTTGATTTGTTCTTGTTGTTGAGGGGGTGAACGTCCTCTTCCAAATGCAGCAAGGGATGATTTAATATGGTCTTGCTTGGCAACTAAGAGTTTGAGGGTCGCAATGATAGACTTGTATTTTGGAATAACTTTAGCCATATCTACCTTCAATACTCCCTTACCTATAGATGTACCCCAATTAGCTTGATTTTCAGCTCCAAGGGTGATAACCCTCCATGCGCTATCATAACTCTGATGCATGAAGTTTCCTCCATATGAGGAGTCTAAAAGCCTCTTGATATTATCGTATACACCCCTATAGAAGATTTGAACAAGCTAATTCTTAAGGATTCCATGGTGTGGACACTTCCGTAGAAGGTCTTTATATCTTTCCCATGCTTCAACTAGGGTTTCCCCAGGGGCTTACATTGTTATTCGTCCCCTAATTTCATAGGTGAGAGAAGGAGGGTACAATTTTTCCAGGAAAACATTTTGCAGTTGTTCCCATGTAGTAATGGGCTCGCATTGCAAAGAGTTGTACCAACTTATAGCTCTATGAACAAGAAAATACTTGAAAAGATGGAGTCGAATGGCATCATCGGACACTCCATTTTGCTTTGTCATGGCACATAGATCAATAAACCTCAGAAGATGTTCTTGAATATCTTCTCCTTGTTTACCTTAGAATGGGCTATTTTGAAGCAAGGTAATCCAATGTGCTCGTATCTCAAAGTTGGGAGCATTTATGGGAGGAGTTTGAACTAGGTGATGAACATCAACAACTTTAGGGATTGAGAACTCCCTCAGATCCTTTTGCAGTTCTGCTACTTGCGTTGCTGCTTGTATTGCTAGGATTTCTTCTTTAACTACATCTCTAGCTTCTTGCATGAACCTTTCTCTTTGTGCATTAAGGGCTTTAGCTACCCTTTGGGCTATTTCCTCCTCTTGAGCCATTCTTGCTTGGTTTTCTCTGTTCTGACGATGAAAGGTTCTTTCTATCTCAGGGTGAAAGCTAGCAGAGAGTCCGAGGTTGTTCAAACGGTGCATACACTAGTCTTTGGTGGTTACTAAAATTGAACAGATATGAAGTAAGATTGATGGAGTAGAGTGAAAAGTAGATGATCAATTTTATCAAAAGAAAAGGCAAAGACCTAAATTAGCCTCAAAAGTACTAGATTTGACTAAACTAATTTTGTTGTCCCCGACAACCATGCCAAAATTTGACATGGAATATTATCACACTAACAAATTCACTTAGGGTTGAAATCCCTGAGCTTTTACCAAAACCTTGTGCAATAATACCACCTACAAGAAGACGAGTCTTATCGCAGTATAGTTGAGGATTGAATCCCAAGAGACAACATTTTTAAGAATCTTCGTTAATTGAATCTAGCTCATGTAAGACTAATATTTAGAACGATTGGTTGACTTGAGGTTAACTAAACTAATTGCAAGAAATTAAATCGCAGAATTAAAGTTGGATCTAGACTAATGATATGGAATCGCTGGGATGGTCTCGAGTTTCACCACCACTACACATGAAAACACATCCAAACATCGAACATCCAGGCAAGATATAACTATCCAAATAGAAATTCTACGAACCCTCCCTGAGGGATGTTTAGGTCCGCATAAGCATCCCCTTAGGCATCAGATGTCTCGTCGCCATCCGGATCATACACTTATGGTTCTAAAGATACAAAATCCAACTGAAGTTGTGGGCCCCCTATAGAAGCGTTAGGCACATAGAAGCATCACCATAGGCTAGATGGCTCATCGCCTCACAGATCACACACTTACGACCTCAAGGAATCATATTAGAAGTTCTCATCACGGAGTCAACCGCACTAATCAACATGCAAGCAGGTGATTAATCTACAAGAAAACATCGACGATTAACAAGAAGATACAAAATACAACTAAGGTTGTGGCCCTCCCTGAGGGATGTTTAGGCAATAGAAGCATCACCGTAGGCTAGATGGCTCATCCCCTCACAGATCATACACTTACGACCTTAAGGAATCCCATTCTATTTCTAGTTTAGGAGTCAACCTCATTAATCAACATTCTTCCCTATAGAAGTTCTCATAAAATAGGGAAAAACATGATGAAAGCAAGCAGGTAACCAGTCTACAAACATAAATGATTAACAATGAGATAAAAAGTTATATACATTGCCTTGGAATGTTAAATGAAAAGACATGAAAGCATGGGTAGCGGGGCTAGTCCCCGCACCCCAACGAAAAGGAACTACTCGCTCATGATGCGAGAAACAAGAAGAACAAGAGAGAGGGAAGATTCTGCCATGAGCATGATGTAGAAGGTAGTCATAGCTCGGTGAAGATGATGCAGTCTTCTACATCATATCAGGGTAGATCTTGGATGAGGAGAAAGAACCACCAAGGCAGACCGAGCGGAGATTCTTCTCCACCTTCCTTCTCTACTCAATCTCCTTGCTCACAACAAGAGGAGCTGGTGAAGTGGCTATGGCGTGGTCATATGTGGATGGAGCTCGATCGAGCCTTGCATTTGGGCAGGCTAGTGGCATCCCCCCGAATCGATGCCCAAATGATTTTCTTGTGGTCTTATTTATAGGGTCGGGTCTGGTCCTGACGTTTTTGGTGTGAGCCCTTCTCACGGTTTGGTCTTAATGATTTGGAGACTGTTTAGATGACCAAATGGTCTTGTATTATTTTCCTCCAAACGGTCTTCATGGACTCAGCCTTCAACCAGCCTTGTGCTTTAGAGGAGCAAACAGTCTGCAGCAATTGGTTTTATAGATCGATCAATGACCAAACAGTCTTGGATTAGCTTTCCTCCAAACACTATGTTATCCAAACAGTTTTGGAAGATATCCACCAATCACTCAAGGCTAACATTCTGTGTCCTACCGGTTTCAATTCCAAATGATTTGGAGTTTTATCGGTCTGCTAAGTCCATATGTTCTTGAGTCAGTGACCATACGGTCTCACAGACTGTTAAGCCCTAGCGGTCTCAGTTCTGAAGTCGGCTACCTCCAATCGTTCTTCTTCCGACGGTCTTCGGATATGGCTCTAAATGGTCCTTCTCTTGATCGGTCCTCACCATCCAAATAGTCTCGGTGGGTGGCTGGCCCATCAGTTTGCTCCCGAACAGTCTGCAAGACCATTTACAGCCCGACGGTCTACTGTGCAATTGATCTTCAGTGATCGATCAAATGTTCTCGTCCACGCAGATTGACGTAGCTCCAAATAGTCTTGGACCTTTGATCAATCTCAAGACCAACCAGTCTCGTGGCATGTTGTTCTATCAGTCATGAGACCATGCGCCACCTATGTTGTAGGTCCTGGTCGAGTAGGTAGTGTTGTGGTGAGGTAGCCATGGATGGCGAGGATTTGCTGCATCGAGGGCTAGGGTTTCTGAGGTTGAAGATGATGGCAAGAGGGTTTCTTGACTCTTTTTTGGATGTGTGCTTCATATGGTCTTGCGAAGAGACTGCTCATGTGGTCTTGAGACTATATGGAAGGGCAAGATCGTTAGGAGGGGAAGGGTGAAACTGATTGGATGAAACTGTATGGTGAAGACCGTATGGTGAATACCATATGGTAAAGACCAAAGATGAGTGAGGGTGGATCAAAGGTTGAGAAAGGTGGGTCCCACTCAAAAGGGTTTGTTTTGGGTGATGGTTGATGGAGATAAAGATGGAATGAAGCAAGGGGTAGTGATGACTGTTAAATGGAGGTGGGTTCCAGTTGATTGTTCAACCTCATCATGACCTGCATAAATTCAACATAAACTCAGTTAATAGTCCTGATAATTAAACCAATTAAGCAATTTTGTATGTTGTGATATTTAGTAAATGAAATTGGATGTATTGAGTTGAAATAAGCATAAGGTGGCGATTGAATATTATGAAAAATATGCATTCATCAGTCCCTCCTCAGTAATCTTCTTATTGTTTTCCTTATTATTTATCTCTTTCAGAACCTCCCTTTAATCATCCACAGATTCTATAGTTTTCTTCTTCCAAATCTTCCCTATTTTTTGTACTTCTGGTGGCCCGCTTTCTCTTCCTTGTGTTCCTTATTGTGTTGCTTGTCCTTTAGTTTCATCTTGATCCACTTCCTGTTCTTTTTCAGTGAGGTTAGTGAACTTATTTTGGTTCATTGTTGTGTTATTGGTACTTGAGTTTTGGTTCTTGGATCTGCCCTTGTGGACCATCGCCTTCCTCCTCTATGTCTGCCATTTAGGCTCACGGGATTTGTATTGGGTGGCCTCAGTGTCCCCTTGTTCCTTGGCTTGTTTTTCTTTCGTTTCCTTTTGGTTAGTAGCTGATGGGTTTGATGGACACTATGGTCCAATATGGGAAAGCTTACCACAGTAATTGCAAGAATCTAGGAAGACCTCGTATTAAATCTAGTAGGTCTCCTGATTGATGCAGATGGTGTTTATCAGAGGTTTAAAGGTATCCACCTCTATAGCTAGCCTGGTGAATTTTCTTCTAGTTATCACCATAGTGTGGGAATCCACCTTGATTAAAGATCCCTAAGCTAGACCTATATAGTCGAACATGGTTGGCACATATAGGTGAAGGGGTAACTCTAAGATCCTTGCCCATGTAACTAGTAATCTTAGAAGTTCTGTGGATGGGCGGAAGTTGCGGTCCCATTGCCACACTGCTAGGCATCTGCCAAAACGTTTCCATGGACCTCTTATTAGGTCAGTTTCAAAGTCTCTTCTGCATGAGAACTACACAACGTAATGCCCGATATCTACTTCAATTACGTTGAATCTACTAGTAGGATTTTAGGGGGGTTTCAAACGATCTCTCATGGTCATGTATCCGACATTTGAACCTATGAGTCTCGTCACTACTGTGTATCTCCATGGTCTTCCTAGGTCCTCCTTAAACTTGGGGTTTATCTCCAATATTAGTTTTCCTCCTGTTACCTTCAAGGTAACGTTGGCTACCTTCAACCTGTTTTCATACAAACTTTTCCATAAATTGTCTGATCCATCATAAGACTATGTGTTGTTTGATGTTGTCTCAAAAGTAATATCATTGGAGCCCACGTTATACGAGCTTTTCCAAATGTTGTCGTTCATATGCACCTTCGTCTGTTGTCCTTGGCCTGAATACTGGTTTCCCATTCATATGCACCTTCATTTGTTGTCCATGGCTTGAATACTGGTTTCCCCCCTATGTCCCTTTGTTGAGAGGAGGAAATGGATCATCGTGAATTCCATTTTTTGCTTTCCGATTCCATCTATGTCTTGGGATTGTTGGCGGTTGCTTCCCCTCATCCTTTCATAGTGAAACTTGAACCCTACTCTTGGTATGGATACCTTGACCCCTCCGTGTGAGATTCCTCCTGGATCCTCTAGTCTTTCAGATGGTTTCTTTGGTTGTCCTTCCATTGCATATATAGTCTGATTGTTCTGCCATGGTATCCCTCCCTCCAACAGCCCCTTTACCCCCTCTGGCACCTTCCCCATCTCGGTAGCCATCGCCATTTCCCCTACATTCCCCACAATCACCAAAGCCCCCAGAAGCCATAGTCACAGCCATTTTGGTCTCTATATAGGTTTGTTTTTATAAGACATTATAATTTGCAATCATAAAGGAAATAATTTGACTCAGTTGTATTAAAGGATCCTCTTTTTTTGATGGTTACAATTGAATGGAAAAGGAGAATGCTTTGTAATATTTTAGTAGATATGCAAGAGTTTTCCATTGAGAGAATGTCAAATATATAATAGTAACATTCATGGACGATCCAATTGATAGAAGTCAATAGGATATGGAAACTGAAAAGAGAAACACATATTAGTCTATTTAACAAAACAATTTGAAAAATAAGTTCTTCAGAAAAAAAATGGATGTATAATGTATGTGTAGTTATGGTTGGTCATAGACAGTAATATAAGGAAATAGGACCGTGCAAAATATTATGAAACAATAATGATGTTTGACTGGAAATATTTAAAAAGAGAAAATATATAGAAGGAGAAGAGCCTAATTAGTGGGCACTATCTTTAATAAAAGTATATTGGTTAGGTACATTATAATGATACAAATCTAAGATAAGAGTTTCAAGAGTTTTAGATATCACTAATTATTTATTTGATTTTATCTATTCGTTAAAAATTATTTTATATGTTAAAATAGCTTTGTATATATTTTCCTTTTATAACAGATCTAGGATGTAATGATAAATCTACAACATTTAAATAAATGGGAGATGTAATAGTTTGAAGATATTGCTCAAGGTTAAATTATCTGCTTAAATTATATTCAATTGGATTCATTAAACCTGATAGTCATGAGTGTGCTATTCCTAAAAAGTAATTGATGTTCATATTTGAGTGGGGCTTCTATGCATCACTTATTTCAAAATCAAAAACTCATACGTCATCTTGTATATTGGACAAAAAGGAGTTTGTTTCTTAGTTCATTTTGGATGAGGATTCAAGGGATACTTACACAATATGTTGATATTTATCCCTCTAGATAACTATGTATTTGTATTAAGCTCCATATTTACAATGAATGAACCTTCACTCCTCATGAAGAAAAATGAGGTGGGTGAATATACCCCACTTCATCTTGGGAGCGCACAAACATATGTATTTTTCCCTTAGTATTTTCCTGGTGTGTCATTAGAATATAAAGATTAAGTTTTAAACTCTGTTCCAAAGAGACACTCTCCTTACCCTGATGATCAGGAGTATACACAGTCTCCTGATCAGTATAAAAGTAGTGGACATAGAATGTTGCCACATATGAGGAGAAGGGAGAATGTCCTGATCAGTCTATTAGTTAGTGGCCATGGGATGTTGCCATATATGTAGGTGAAGGGAGACATAGATACATTTTTGAAAACCCTCCATGTACCAAGAGTCATGGAAAGACCAGTCACCATTCCATTTCAATCCCCATGTCGCTAGAGAAACATGTACAGTGATATTCTATTTGTTGTATAGAACAACACATCATGATTAAGAGGAGGTGTTTCCTATCTGGGTCAGAAGATCAAGATCCTATGATAATCCATTATTGTGTAGGTTTTAGACATGATCAAAGGAACTTGTGATGAATGTTTTGTTCTCTCCACTCCAAGTAAGTGGTCTATGCCCATGAGTATTCATACTTAAATCTTAGTATAGTGCCATGTTTCTTAAATTAGACTTTCATGATCCTATGTTCTAATATTTTATAAATAAGATATGCAAGCAATATTTTCTATATTTTTATGATTAACTCATATGTTCAATATCTCAACTAGAGATCTGGCATACTTGTGTCTCAAATTTGTTAAAGATCACAAATTAAGTTTATGAAAATAATAAAAAAATACATGTCTATCAGATTTATTAGTAGTATTTCATATTAATACTCAATACTATAAGATAATAAGTGCAAGTATTATCATCATACTTCTGTAATTATGTAATATAACCATATAGTTAAAAAAATTTCTAGTAGAAACATACTACTAAGATTTCATATATAGATAGAGATCTAAGGACTAAGAAGTTATTTAAATCCCATATAAAGATCGATATCTCAGAGCTAAGTATAATATAATAATATAAGATTTGAACATACTAAGACATGATCAACTTTTCAAGATAAAGATTCTACTAAGATCAGATTATATTGACAATTGAATTCATGGTAATATCATAAGATTAGAATGTACTAAGAAATGATTAAGTCTGATATCAGATTTCATGATTTGATCCATGATAAGAATATGAGGACATAAAGCTTTAAGATTTGATTGCACATGAATTCATTAAAATTCATTTTAAAATAAGTAATGAGACTTTAAAGAGATTGAGTTAAATTGTCAGAAATTGTATTTGACACATTTGATACTTAAGTTACTTCCTTATATTTCGTGTATATATATTCAATTCAGACTATTTTCATAGTCCCTTGCAGCTAGATGGCGCACATCTAATATTATAATTTAATTAAGTTGAATTACCAAATCAGAACATTAGATTAAGATTTATCTAGAAAATAAGAATATTTTTTTTAGATCCAGAGTTAGATTGAGTTCATAATTTAAGAAAAAAGACACAAATTAAGAGATTATAGATTGAAATTTAGAGACAGAAATTAAGAACAGATTCAGAGATAAGAGATTATGAATAAAAAATAAGAGAGTGAGATATAGAGATAAGAAATTCAGAATAGAGATAGAAAATGACATCAGAATATTAATTACATTATAGGATAAGTCCTCATTAGAGAGTCTCGGGATGATTAAGAGGGCACACTATGCTAGACAATGTGTGTCATAGAGGGCATGTTGTGCCAATAGAGGGTGCATTGCACCATAGAGGACACTTTGGTTTCAACAGATGGCATGTTGTGCCAATAGAGGGTGTGTTGCACCATAGAGGACACTTAGGTGTCAACAAAGTAGGACTTATTATATAATTGCGACCACAATCAAATAAAAATCATAAATGAAACAAATCTTAGTTTAGAGCATGCCTATAATCTCATCCATGAGTATGATGAGAATGATATATATAAGATAACTAGGACCCAAGAACTTTGGTGGAGATCATAAGTCCTAGGAAGCATACTATAGTTTTCCATAAAGAGATAAAGTAGAAAGATAACAATTTAGTTAATGAAATAAGAGATAGTACATTTCAGATTTTACTTAAATCTTGATGAAATTTTCAAATTTATAATGTCCAAGGATATTGTGTAGCATTTCATTTTTTGGGTATGCATATTCTTAGAATACTCATACCCCTTATACAAACGACTATTTTTCCTAATGCATGGTTGGTGTCGCACAACTGAATATCAAAAGAACAAGAAAAGGACTAGAAGATTTCCCAAGATTAGCTTGGTGGGGTCCCATTTACTAAGATGATCTACATATTTAGATATCATTTATATCATGCATCAGTGTTGATAGTTGAAGTTTGTCTTAATAGATTACATTCTAATATGAACAAGTTGTGGTTTTCCTACTCATCGACAATGCAAAGTGTTTAGTTTATTCAAAATTACAAAGCTCAACATTTTGTAACACACCTTGAGTTAAAGTGTTTTCTCTCAATCATATTTATATGTTGTGAAAAGTCAGGTGTTACAGCTACAATAAAGGAATGGAGTAGTTTTAATGGAAGATTCATGCTTTACATATTCTAATATAATTGTTTGTATTACTTATGATGATGGGTTTAAGGTCATTACCTACATCGAATAGGATCATTTCAATTTTTCAAAAAAACATAAGTCGATGGTATACAATAGCAGACTTTCTCCATAATCTTGTTTTTCTTTCATGTCTTATTCATGCAAGAAAAATAGTCTCTCCTAATTTTGATTCATAGTATATCTAAAATGTGTGTCCAATTTAACTTTTTTTTTTGTAATCATCATCTAAGATTCAATGTCAACAATGTTGGGGTAATTAAGTCTATTGTAGTATCTCTATAAAATTTGGATTTGAGGATGTGCAACCTACAAACCTCTTCATGTATTTTAATCTTTCTAGTACAACTTGATCACATGGGACATGTAGTTGTGGTATGATGCATTAGAAGTATCTAGGCTCCCTCCTAGGCCCCCTAAGCTCTAGGTTGTCGCCTTAAATTCAGTGCCTAGAATTTTAAATAACTAAAGTAAAATATAAAAAAATTGTAGCATTGGGTTTTCCCCAAAGTAGAACACTTGGAAACTTGTTGAAAGTAAAAATCATACCACATGAGATTGTAGCATTGGGTTTTTCCTAGTTCATTATCAACAATAAATTTTTCATGACATTGGATCTTGGAAATTACATGTTGACACTTCGAGTTTCAGTGACTTCCTAGGGCCTTTTAGGCCCAAGTAAGGTCATTTAGGGCTGATTGAGGTCTAAATAAATTTTATTATGTTAAAGCAAATTATTTTAAGCATTTTAGGTTTGAACTAAGTGAAATTAAGTTCTATTTTGGACAAAATGATGATAATGGGTCGGATTTGATTGATTATGTCTTATTTAGGAGAAATTAGGATACCTATAGTCAACTTTAGGCTACTTTTTGTACTTGTGTTAGTATAAATAGACACAACCACTACTAGTAAATATTGTTATATTAAGGTTTTTGGCTTTTCTCCAAAGTGTACTCAATTATAAGTTGACCTAAATCCCACCTAACATGATATAAAGTTGGTCTGATTGGCTGGGGGATCAAAACTAGGTGATACCCTTCACATTACATGGGTGGGTGTTTGAGCCTTTCATGCTAAATGTAAGAATCTATACACTAAATTAGCATCACATAGGCCTAAATTTGATCAAATTTGATTAAAATTGAGTAGTTTAAACCGTGGACAATATTATTTGAATAACCATGCACCAATGGCTTGTGTTGGCACAAGATATACCATGTTTTCATATATTAATTGTGTAAACTAATTAATATATAGGTGAAATTATATGCAAAGAAACTCAAAAAACTAAAACAAATGCCAAAAAAATAGTGCATCGGATATTGAACAACATGAAGATAAAATCTCTACGACCTCGGGAATATATCGGCCAACATAAATTATATACATAGAGATATAAATATGTACTACAATAAGTTTGAGCAGTATATTAATAAAAAAACAACCACAACCATCTTTAAGCAAAATATCATCAGATTAATAAAACCAAAAATATGTCAATGAAGAAGGGGAGAATATCATTAGCTAACAACAACTAGAAAACCAATCTAGAAATATTATCATGGAATATAAAAAATTTTGAAGCATTATGTCAGGCATTTATTGTTTAGTAGAAAGAGAAATATAATAAACATACCTTGTCACCGAGTTTGAAGCAAACATCAATCCAGACATTTTCGGTCCACAGTGGTCGCCTTGAACTATGCCTCTTCCTACCTCCTGCTGAAAGACCCTTAACCTATTTTGGGTTAACCCTTTTTGTTTTGGCTTATTGAAGTTCTTGAAACTTTTCTCTAATCTATTGATATGGTTTTAGATCTTATGGAGAGCTTAAGTTTCCAGTTTGAGCTTGTTTGGATGATAGTGGTGCCTTATGTGCTTGTTTTGGGTCAAATTTCAATTTACCCAAATAGGAGGGTTATCTTGTAATTTGTCACAACTAGAGTGTTCCTTCTCTTTCTTGACATAATCTATAGGAGATCTAAAGAGGTGGGAGCCTTGTTTATGCCTTGGTTGAGTGGTGGCACCCTTGGTGGTGATTAGGGTTTTCTAAAGGTAGGTGTGTCTCGGCCTATGTGTACCTTGTGGGTTGTCTCGACCTAGGTCATGACCTAGGGCATGTTTTGTGGGTTTCATGTCGAGACACCTTCCCTCAATGTGGTGGTTGTGGCCAAGATAGTCTTATGGGTCGAGATAGTTGATTTTGTGTAGAGTGTCTCGACCTAGGGTGTGTGTGGTGATTCTTTGTCTCGACCAAGTGATGTTTTGGTGTTGTTGTCGTGACCATGGATGTCGTTCCTTGGTGGATCATGATCGTGACCATGATGGGTAATTCAAGTGGTCTAGACTCAACATAGGGTTTATTACTGTATCGTGCATGTATGGATAAGGTGTTTGCATGTGTGTTTCTTGGGTGGACAAGTACCTCTTTGGAGCCCTATTTTGTTGACACCTCATCTCCACCCTACTTGTGTCCTCCTTTGCTATATAAACCCTCTTCTCACCATGCAAGTGACCCTTTTCGGCCTTCCTTCTTCCTCCATCTAATTAGATCGTCCTTGGATCTTGGTGGAGCAAGGAGGGTTGATCCTTGGAGCCTTGGTGATCAGACCCCTTGCATGTGGTGACTTTTGGTCATCTTCAACCTTGGTAAGTGTATGCATTTCCTTGATGGTGCTTCATTTGATCTTATACACCATCTTCTTCTTCTTTTGTCATCCCTAGACCATGGATCCTCCATGGTGGTCGTTCTTTAGGAATGAACCCCTCATCACAAGGGTCATAGACCATGTTTTGACAAGGTGGAACTAAGTGTGAGGGAGTTTCCTTCTCTCTTTCTCTTCCTTTTTTGGTTTGGCTTAGAGATTCTTGTTGTCATTTCTTGGTTTATCTTCGACCTTGGTGTCTTCCTCTTCTTGAGGTGATCTTTTGGCTGGGAGTGGAGCCTTTGGTCGAGCTTCATCATCCTTGGTGATCATTTACTTTAATTTTGTGATCCTTGGAGTGATTTTTCCTAAGGCGGGTTATATAATTTTTTACCTTCTTCTATTACTAGCACCATATTATTTTTTCATATTATTATTTCTCTCTGTAAAACATACCCCTAATATGCTAGTAGATGATTCCATGCTCTAGAACTTGATTTATGATGTTTAGCATGCTTGGTTTGCTTCAAATATGAAAACCTAATTTATGGAACCCAATTTTAGTGATTGTTGTGTTTTGGTGGTTTTCTCCTACCTTTTTACCTTAGTTTGATCACATGCATATTGTTCGTGTACCTTGACGTTCCATGGAGTTTAGTTTGTGTTTTGATGGTGCCAAACGTGGTTTTCTCTCACATACACAATGGTCTTCCATGATGTTTTCATGATACAAGTATTATGGTTTTTGGTGACCAATTTGCATGAGGTTTTCTCCTTCATGTTGATGATGGATTTCTTTCGTATGATATTCTACTTTGGCTATGGAGATCTTCTTTTTTTATCATGGTTATCCTTGTTTTGGTGTTTCTCTCTTGACTTGGTTGTATCTTGACCTAAGTGGTTTTTATACCATGTTTTAGTTAAGGTCGAGACACTTTGTACTTGGTATTTTGCTCAAGATGTTACTTATGTTTTGTGTCGAGATGTCACACCTAGTGATGGTCGAGATACCTAACTCCATGTTGGTTGTAATACATGGTTTGTTTGGTCAAAATGCTTTCCTTGGTATTGATGGTTAATATGATACCTTCTTGGTCGTGATGATCCCCTAGTTTTTGGGTCGAGACATGTCCTTCTCTCAGTTGTGACATGTCCTTGGTTTTAGGTCACAACATGATTGGTTTTGGGTCACGACATGTCCTTGTTTTGGATATGATATAACCTTTTTTCTTGAGGTCATGACATGTGTTTCAAGGGGTGGTCAAAACACTAATTCATGAGGGGTCGAGACATGTGGGGTGTCATGATCGAGACACCCAATGTGTTGTGGTCAAGATACATTGGTTGTATTGAGGTCGCGACCTTGTTTGTATGGATGGTTGAGACATGTGTATGATGGATGGTTGAGACGTATACTTGAACACATAATCAACACATGTATAGATTAATGTAAAAGCCACGTATAGTGTTGTTTGGACAGTTGTTTAATCAACCCTAATCAGGTCCTTTAACCCTAAAATTCTCCAAAAATGTGGGAGATGACATAGATAGGGTTTGGTGATTTCTTATTCTACAAAAGTCTAATCTGATATACAATAAAATCCTAACCCTAATTGTAGGGCCATGTGATTTGTTTGCATTTCACTCTCTGAGTGGATAGCATGCATGTTGTTTTCTCTCTCTTGTTTATAATTCCCTAACCTTATAGGTGATATGAACTTGAATAACAAAGTTATGTGGATGTTATGGTGAATCCTATACTATATAGGATGGTGATTATGAGAAACATTGAGGCGTAATGTGATGTTGTATACGAAGGCATCATTTTATTGGGTCGGGTGATCTGGCAGGTTCTTAGTGCATGATTTGAGGTGATAACCACTAGAGATGTGATTAAGGGATTGATATCCCACAATGATGTGACATTGGTTATAAACTTGTGTGGGTACATGACAGTAGTAATGGCCTTGTCAATGGCAATGTTGTAGTGTTATGTTATGATGTGATAAGTTCACACCTTATGTATTTCATATCTTCTAAAGTTGTACCATGGTCTTATTCTTGAAGAGTTTGGTTTGGCTTTGTATGTTGTAACTGGATTATTTCTAAAAGATATCCGATTGGCTTAATTAATCAAGTGAAATCTAATCATGTAGGTTCCATGTGCCACAGGCCCATTATAGTGTCAGTCTTAGTGATGGATGGTGAAATGAGTTCTCCCTTAGTGAAGCTTAGAGTCGTATACTATTGAGTATACGCATTCACATGATTTGTTGCAGGCCATACCCTATCCGAACTGTAGCAACAGGCCATAGCTCATTGATGTGACTTAGTATATACTTTCACAATATTGGCTATGGGCCATACCCTCACAGGAGTGTGACTCATAGCTCAGTATCAGTAGTGTGGTGCCTATATACCAAGGTAGGCTAGGATGTTTGTGTAACATCTCTGACCTGGGTTATGCTTAAACCTAGATGTTTTATTTAATGAAGTTGATTATATGCTCTCTCTTATCTCTCTCAAAGTAATTAAGACTCGATAGGAACTTATATTTCAATTTTAGTCCTTTTTGAATAATGTTGAAATAATGTTTTGTTAGCTTTGGACTAAAGTGCAAATTACCCAAGTTAAGGGGTTAACTTGCAAATTGTACATGATACAATGTTTCTCATGTGTTGAAACATCATAGAAATGAGTATGATGCAGTGGTATGGCTTCTACAAGCCGGAATAACAAGAAAGAGCCTATTGAGCAATGTTTGTGCATTAAAACCTAGTTTTGGTGTAATGTGCAATTTACCCAAAATCTAGGGTTCAATATGAAAAATACCACTTCAAGAGGGTCCCTCATGATTCTTGGCATCAAGTAGAGAAAATAATTTGAGAGGGGAGCCTCATGTTAATCATTTTGAAGGAGAGAGAATCTTGATTTAAAAATAATCAAGATTTAAGCATAATTGAAACCCTAATTCAATTTAATGCAAAAATAATTACATTAATTGGATTGCCCTTCAACCAAAACTATAATGGTTGAGTTTGGTTATGTGTGGACGTCCTTTTGCCTTGCAAAGGCAAAGGAAATATCTACGTGAGTGGAGAACCCACTCACATTAAGAAAAGAAAAAGAAATATCCACTCACTTATGGATATTATTATAATATAATTTAAGGTGCTTAGTTTGTTTTCCTTTAAATCGTTGATAATTGAGAGGAATATGAGTCCAAGAGGATAGCCTCATCCCTAAGGAAGAGAAGGGGGCATATGGTAAGAAAGTTGAGGAGATAATTCCTACTTTCTCTCTCTTAAATGAATTTTCAATAAAATTCATATATAAGCTCCTTTATCTATGAGGTGAAGGGATAATTTCGAATCCACTTTCACTTCTTGCATGAAAAAATGACCAAGGGAGCTTGGAGAAATAGGAGGACGACCCCCAATCTGTTGGTAAGCTTCTTGACCTTCTTTCACCTTGAATTCATGGTGGAAATCACAAAATAATGCATGATTTCTTCTCTATTTCACTCCATCTTCAATCCTAGACAATCTTATCACTCCAAAGCTTGAGGACGTTCCCTGGGAGGGTTGCAAAAGCTTCTTCCACCATTGTTGATGTGAATTTCCAAGCTTTGAAGCTCAATTGAAGGCGGGTTATATAACTTGAACCCTTGAACTTTGTTATTGATTCCATATCTTCATCAATTGTTGATTCTTTCTTGGTTTTCGAAATTTTATTTGGTTGATTGATGCAATCACCATGAAAATCATAGAAAGATTCGTTGGTTTATAGCTTGATGATGATGACATCATCATAAGCACACGCCTCCACAAATATCTATTGCAAACGGTTTCAACTTTTGGTCCAAACGGTTTCACCAAACCGTTTGGAGGTTTGGGTTCCAAACCATTTGGAATGGTTGACCATTTGAAATGGTTGACCGTTTGAGGAAATATGTTGTTGTACATGGATATTGATCCAATGGTTTCAATTGGTTTGATCATTAAGGTTTCAATTGTAAATGATTCCTTAAATACAAACCCTAATCGGATTGAGTGTGGAACCCTTAAGTAATTGATTCAATTTTTGGGTTGACTAAGCCCAAACGGTCTCAAGACCATTTGGAGGTTAACCAAGACCATTTGGAAGTCTATGATGAAGTATGATTGGATGGTTGAAGGCCCAGTCATATCAAATTGAAATACAATCAATAGAAAAATTGATGATCGATTCAATAATGCAAACTCTAAGTGAATTTTATAATTTTCAATGATGGGATGAGTCAAATGGTCTCAAGATCGTTTGGAGATTATCCAAACGACCTTAATACCATTTGAGGTCAGGTCATGTCTTGGTTTGATGATGATCCAATGATTTCAATTGAATTAGTTCCACAATGTCAATCATTGATGGTTCTTCGATTTCAATACCCTAATTGATGGCTTCTTGATTATAAACCTTAGTTCAATTGGGTTCAAAACCCTAATTGAAGGTCCAATTGTAGGGTGATTCAATGATTCATTTGAATAAAAAATCAGTATTTCAATTGATAGAGGGTTTAATGATTGAAACCCTAAATTGATAAGTGTTGAAAGATCTTGTCGGTCCATTCGGTTTTGACAGGGTTTGGACCAAATAGTCTTAAGATCATTTGAGTCCAAACAATCTCAAACCATTTGGAGACCCAAGTGGTTTCAAGTAAGAAATGTCCATACAGTTTCATTATGGTTTTGCTTAAACGATTTCAAACCATTCAATGTCTGAGTGACTAAGACTGTTTGGGGTCTAAGTGACCAAGAATATTTGAGGTTCAGTTGATCAAACCATTTGAATACCTAAGGTGACTAAAGGTCAATTAACTATGTGATTATTAATGATGTAAATCAAAGGTGATTACAATGGTTTTACCTTTGAGGTACTAGGGTAATTAGTACCTTGTTGAGTGGTTAACTCTCGATGCTTATGAAAGCAATGATTTGATATGTTGTGACAACCTTTCATTCAAGTTGTTTGGACCTAATCTAATTAAGATTGAAGTAATTGACATCCTAGAGAGGATGAGAGAAGAGGAATCCCTACATGAGTGACAATCATGTAATGGTTAAACCTCAACACTTTCAACATGAACATAATAAGTAATTTGGGTATGATCCTTTGTAAAGAGATCATGAAATCTTAATTGAGAAGGTTGATGAAACCCTAATCAAGGGTGTGAAATGAGAAACCCTAATTAAGGGTGATGTCAAGTGAAAACCTAATTTCAGGTAATGTTATGTGAAAACCTTGATATATGAGGATGTTATGTGAAACTCTAAAGTAGAGTAATGTTATGTGAAACCCATATTTATGGGAGATGCTATGTGAACCTTAATTTATAAACATGGAAAATCCTATTCCTAATAATGGAATAGTGATTAATATATTGAAAAGTATAACATCTAAAGAGGTTGATAGTGGATATCCTTATATCAATAGTTCCTAACTCAAAGATGAGTCCATATCATTAGAAGTGGTTGTATTTTCTAAATACAGTGACTTGTGACCAATACTTTACATGATAAATGTGATGAAATGGTGTATAAAGTATTAGGATGGGAAATACCCTAATACACGCTAAGTTGATGAACTCAAGTAAGGTAATGGTCATGAGGGAAGTGATACATCAAAATATGATAGATATCACATCCAGGACCTCAAGTGAGATATACCTTAATGTATTTTAAATCTAATATATTTGGATGAGTGACACATGAACTGCGTCATGTAAGTTGTTACATTCAGATGTAATGCACTTTGATAAGTGTAGGCTAACATACCTTATGAAAAGGTTGATCCAAATCAATAGACTATGTTGCAATCATATTCTGGTAAAGATGAGAGAGATCTCATACTTTGTGTTGATAATCCATTTAATGATGAATGATGAGAATAAATAAGTATGATTGAATACTTATGTTATCAATGTTGGCTCCTAGCTGTGTGGAGCAATGAGTTAAGGTTTGATCATCAATAACATGATCTTAAGAACCTAAATGGTTATTTGTGGAAAACCTTAATGGAGGGTGATAATATGTAAGGGGAATCCTAACCCTAAAAAGGGAATAGAGGTATTACTTTGTGTTGCATGGTGCTGATATGAAAGCATTATAATTGTTATCATGAGAACTAATCATGCAGGTATGTTGAGACGATAAGCATAGCCAGGTATGAGCTATGATGCTCTTATATTGAAAATGTTTTATAGGCCTTATAAGCCTTTACATGTTTGTTGCTTAGTGAGAGGTAATCTGAAATTAATGAGCCTTGTGTGTCATATGATGTTTTAATTATTGAAATTGTTTATGGGCTTCATAATTTATAATATGCCTTGTTGTCTACTAAGAGGTAACAAGAGATGAATTAAGCTTTGTGTGTTATGTGGAATGCCTGTGTAGTAAGAATCATGCTTACCTTGGTTAAATGACCTGAAGGTATTAAGTTACCTGTTATGTGGTAACAAGTATTCTATGTTGAATTAAGGCTTTGAATACCCATATTCTATAATCATGATGATGAACTTGCTAAGAAATGGAAATGTGTTTGATGAGATGAGGGATTAAGATCCCAATACTTTGTTAGAAGAGTATGGCTATAGGCCATGACACCACAAAACAATCCCAGGCATTAGCTATGTGTTCTAAGCCTGAAGAGAGTATATGTTGTGGCTATAACTCTATAATGAAGATGTCAATTTACTATGACAAGTTAATTGCAGCCTGACACATGATGTGTAAAATATAATCAGCTTTGTAGTGTATTTGTATAAAGTTGAAATGCGAGAAAAATTAGTTGATATTATACTGCTTAGTGTAACGGATAAATGTTATACATGTTCTTCACATTCCTTGTGGGATAAGTGATATGATGCTCTATCAGGTCTGCAATGTTTTAGATAAGAATAATGTTCTTATCTGTTAAACAATGAATTAACTATTGTTAAGAAATTATGATTCCTCTTTTCAGACTTATCTTATTAGTCTGCAATAATAATGTTTCTGGAGGAGAGTTATATCTCTCGCTGGGGCAATTTTACAATTGTCTCACCCCCATGGGAACCACATTTTTAGGTGAATGTGGACGAGGAGGTAGGAATCCTTCAATTGGTGGAGAACAACAACAGCAGAAGCAGGAACAACAGTGAATTCTCAGGTGGAGACATTGGCCGATATGTCTTGTATAGATGTACATAGAGTCATATGTGTCGTCTCTGTACTCTCAGGTCCTCAGAGTAGTAGTTAATGCTTTCGAGTTTTTGTCTTAGTACCTCGAGAGGTCATACTGCCTGTGTTTAGTTTAGCAGAGCAGTTGATGCATGTAATCCTCAGAAAAAGATGATACGGGACATGTACTTGTGAACCAGTATGTAATTAAGTTACTCCGATTCTTTATGAAAGAGTTTTCCTATGTGTGGACCTCTTTGTAAAATAGTTTTAATTTTTAGTGATTTTTTGTAATCCGCTACTTAATGATCGCTTCCGCTAAGTTAAATAACGTTTTATTCAAACGATGTGTCACAATTTAGTGGTATCAAAGCGCTAGGTTCGTTGAGTCTACAGAGACATAGGACTAAGATGTTGAGTCTGTTCTAGTGTCTTCCAGTTATCTGATAGTGACTCTTTCTCATATAAGAGGAGAAGAAAAACTTGAAGATGTCTGGAACACACGAAGAACACGCTGTTGATAGCAGTGTTGCTGCACCAGGAGGAGGTGCAGGAGACCAGAATAGGGAAGGGCATGTACATGAACAACCCCAGATTAACCCAGCCATGATAGAGAATCCAGCCTTCCATACCCTGTTTAGGTAGTTTATGGCAACTGTGACACACATGGCAGACAGGATGCCACCACCTGCACCTAGGGCACCAGCCCACAATGAGGGGTATGGAGCCGTAAGACTTTTGAGAGACTTCACCAGGTTGGAGCCATAGATTATGCTGGTACAGTTGATCCAGCAGATGCTGATATGTGGCTGATAGAGCTAGAAAGGGCATTCAGGATCCTTGATATTCCTAAAGCCGAGAAGGTAAGACATTGAGTGTACCTCCTAAAAGGATGTGTTGGTCACTGGTGGATTATAGAAGAAGATAAGAGGCCAGGTGAAGAAATTAGATGGGAGGTATTCCGATGAGAGTTTTTCGGTAAATACTTTCCTAAGACATATCTAGATGAGAAGATCTCTCAATTTGAGAGGATCAGACAGGGACAGATGAACGTTAGTGAATATGAAGCTAAGTTCATGGAGTTGTTGTAGTTTTGTCCGCATATGGCAATTAATGATGAGGAAAGAATTCAGCATTTCGAGAAGGGGTTGAACGTTGAACTGACAACTCCTGTGTCTACTTTAGAGAACAGTGAGAGGTTTGCCACTTTTTTGGAGTCGGTAAGGAGGATAGAAAGGTATGAAATTGAGAAATGTCAGGCCTGTGGTAAGAAGGTGTATACTCAGTGTCAAGGATAAAGATATGAAAGTTTTAAGAAGTCGAGATTTTCTACATTGGTAAAACCATCGAGATTCAATACCCAGATGCATTGGGCATCAAGTAGCGGTAGGGACCGTAGTTTTTCTCCTAGTAGAGACCCTAGCATAGCATCAACATCGGTAACTGGATCTCACAGACCCTATTTTACGACTAGGATTTGTAACCAATGTAGACAACCGAGACATCTAGCAAAGGATTATCCAGATGAGAATGTAATGGTGACTCAACCCCAGGGGCAGAGTCAGCAAGGCACATAAAGGAGACATATTTCTAGTAGCAATAGAGGACGTGGACAAGCGTCCCAAGCTGGTTCATCAACACCTAACAATCAATCACATGGTCAACAACCAGCAACTATGAGGATCTATGCAATGAATCAATCTTATGCAACAGTCAACCCTCGGGTTATGACAGGTCTGATGAAATAGATTCATTTTGATATTTTATTTCATGATTCTATGTGTTAAAAATAAGAAAGTAGTTGTTTTTTAACTCCCTCTGACTAGTCCTATAGGGACACAAGGGAGATGAGAACTTACATCTTACTTAGTGTTCTTTAAAATGCTTTATAATCTCCCTTATCTATATGTTAAAAGATGAGATATGGAAGTGATTCCTGAAGAAAATCCAAGAATGAAAAATCTTGTGTGTATAATGATATGAAAAGTGAGGAATATGATGGCAAATAAAGTGCATACTACCTAATCTTAATACTTGTATACCCTGGCCAGGTATATGATTATTTGAGATAAGGCAAGTACGAAACTCTTAGATTGTTATCTTTCTGATTACTCTGATCAAGTAGTTATTTTGAAACAATCTAGTGAGTATAATGAAATTACATAGGAAGTGCTAAGAGAAATTTCCCAATTACATAGGAAGTGCTACGTGAACTTTCCTAATTACATAGGGAAGTGCTAAGTGAACTTTCCCAATTACATAGGAAGTGCTAAGTGAACTTTTCCAATTACATAGGAAGTGCTAAGTGAACTTTCCTAATTACATAGGGAAGTGCTAAGTGAACTTTCCCAATTACATAGGGAAGTGTGAAGTGAACTTTCCTAATTACATAGGGAAGTGCTAAGTGAACTTTCCCAATTACATAGGAAGTGCTAAGTGAACTTTCCTAATTACATAGGGAAGTGCTAAGTGAACTTTCCCAATTACATCAGAAGTGCTAAGTGAACTTTCCTAATAACATAGGAAGTGCTAAGTGAACTTTCCTAATTACATAGGAAGTGCTAACTCAACTTTCCCAAACAAATAAAGGATTGCTAAGTGGATTACCTCTGTTAAATATATATGTTCCCCTTTAATGAACAACCTTAGGTAATGATAGGAGTATGATACTTTATGTTTCTCCTTTCATTAACATGACAATCAAGTAAGTATTATGATATTTGATGTCCTTGGATTAGAAATAATCCATTGATGGATACTTAGAAAAGTATCAGTTTGCTTCGGACTTTGGTTCCAAGATAATGATATATGGAACAAGCAATGTCCTAAAGTAAAAGAAATACTTTGTGCATGTGTACCCTTAGTGGCAACAACAGGAAATCGAATATGATAAGGATGAGATGTGTTCGCAATACATATGATGAATACCAAAGTAAGGTATTTATGCTGATTACCTATATAGGCCACCTATGAAATAAATTTAGCTGCAAAAAATAATATGAACATCATATGTTAGGGGTTTATGCTCTGCATAAACATAAACATGGATAAGGTTGAACTACTAGAAGGAACAAGTGTAATTATGGTGGAAAAGTTTATCAAGTTGAAAATATTTTTGTAAAATTATCCTCTGTGGAAGAACTTTGTGTGGATTAAATATCTATAGTATCTCCATGATATTGAGATGATAATAGAGGCTTGATGACAAGAGTAACAACTATCTTTTATTATCTGGGATCAGGCCTGGCAATGGGTCGGGTTTCCCAGACCCGACCCGAGACCCGACCCAACCTGACGGGCTTAGGGTCTGGACCCGACCCGACCCCATTTTTTTTTAATGAGGACCCGAAATTTACCCGACCCGAGTTTTCCCGACCCGAAAGTCAAGACCCGACAGGACCGAAAAACCCAAATTTTATTTTTTGACTGTATTTGTCCTACATGTTTTGGACCCGACCCGAGGGATTGGACCCAACCCAAGGGGTTGGACCTAACCTGTATAGATCAGATGCACTGTTTAGCATATTGTATCGGATTCTGAGATTATTAATATTTAATATCGCATACAAATCAATTGGAAACACACACAACTGACACAAGTAGTAGATGGAAACACGTTACATTTTGTTCATGGAAACAAGTAGCACCGTATACAAGTAGGCAGCTGGAAACACGTAGCACCATATACATTCTGTTCTTGGAAACACACAACACCATATATATTCTGTTCATGGAAACAAGTAGCACTATATACATTATGTTCTTGGAAACAAGTAGCACCATTATCCAATAAATAATAATAATATAATAACATAATCACATACAAGTAGCAGCTGGAAACACGTTTACATTCTATTCGTGTAGCAGCTGGAACACAAAGTTTTGTTAGCTCAAAAAAAAAAGCTCAAGTTGCCTTTGGTACTAAAAGCAACACATACAAAAATTGTTTGGGATTCTGTTCGTGACAAACACCTTTTCAAATTTGAACACAACTGTTTGAAACATACATAAATAATCCAGCGAGGATTAGATTCCTAAGTTCTTTAAACTACAATTCTACTTTCTAATTAATTGATGAGTTTGAAACAGCTCTTCAACGGTGAGGATTAGATTCCTAAGTTGTTTCAAATCCACTTGATGACCTACTCCACAACATCAGATTCTGCAATGAAAAACCACCAACTTTACAATTTGGTCCCAATACCAAACATATAACATAAGCAAATGAAGTATAACTAAATGTACCTGGAGTCTCCACATTGACAGATTCAAGGAAAGTACCGATATTTTCAGACCCTATTTCAAAATTATAATATATCAATTGAAATTGAAGTATAACAATATATATATATATATATATATTCATCCATACCATGAGTCATGGACAATCAACTTTGAAGGCACATTAGTGGTTCAACTGTTTTTGGAAGAAGACTACTGCGATGAGGGTTGATTAGTCGACCTCCTGTGCTAAATGCTGACTGAGACGCCATTGTGGATACAAGAATTGCTAAAATGTCTCGAGCTATCTCTCTCAATGTTGGATAACTTCCTCCATGCATTCTCCACCAGTGTAAAATGTTAAAGTTGTCATCTATGGATAGCATTTCCTCATCTATATAGATATCCAACTCGGTTTTGGTGGCAGTCAGTGTCCTTTTTTCTTTTCTTATGAATTCTTTGAATTCGATATCAATTGGTCTTGCTGTTTGTAATACATTAGGAGACTGTGAACATACCAATAGACTAGAACATACATCATCATGTTTTTCTTGATACTCTAACAACAAATCAGAGCATGCTTTGCAAACTTTGTCTTCCTCGGACTTTGCAGTTTCTTCATCATACAATTTTGCATAGCAGAACTTGATCATCTTCATCTTAAATCTAGGATCTAAAATTGTAGCAACCGCCATCAAAACATGGATATCATTCCAATACTTTAGGAACTTTTCCATCATAGTAGTGGCCATTTTTTTATTACATCACTATCGGATGTAGACCAACTGGTCAGATGTAACCTGATGCTACAAATTTTGTTAAATCCAAAATTTGATGTCGGATATAATCTTCCAGATAACGTCTCAGTAGCATTAAGAAAATTTTGAAGTTTATCATTCCTTCGGCTAGGTCAGCATTGCTTGTCACGCTCTGTTCAGCCAAACCTTTCCTAGCAGGACAAGAACGGAGAAAATGTTTGAGCAAATGACTGGTTCCATTTTTGGAACCTCCAGATAGTGGTTTGCCACAATGGTTGCACACAGTCTTGGTCTCTCCATCTATTATGGTCTTTGTAAATTCTTTCCATACATCAATTTTACTTTTTCTTTTCCTACTAGTAGATCCTCCAACATTACTTTGTATTTGACTTTCTTCTTCAGCTTGATCAATAGGAATAGAAGTAGACTCACCAACAATGGGTTCAGTATCCATATTCAAATAACCTGAGAATAGATAATACCCAAAACAAGTTTATGTTAACTATAGATTCAACACTAATGGTTATATCATGAACGGGTACACTATAGGTGAGTAGATTTTTAGATAGGTCCTAACCCATTTTTGAACGTGTGACCACACTAGCTAACACATACTTATTTCTTAATTCTAACAAAAATCCGACTGCATTTCCCCCCAGTTCTCCAAATACACCCCGATGTAGAGTTATAAATAACTCTACATGTGTATCCAGAGAACGAGTAGGGAAATGTTGCCAGATTTTTATTAGAATTAAGAAATAAGTATGTGTTAACTACCTAAGTGTCATCACAATGTTCAAAAATAGTCTCAAGTTCCGGGGACTGTTCATATACAACCCTAATGGTTATATCATGAACGGGTACACTATAAGCATGTAGATTTTCAGATAGGTCCTAACCCATTTTTGAAAGTGTGACAACACTAGCTAACACATACTTATTTCTTAATTCTAACAAAAATCTGGAAGCATTTTCCCCCAGTTCTCCAAATACACCCCGATGTAGAGTTATAAATAATGCTACATGTGCTTCCAGAGAATGAGTAGGGAAATGCTGCCGGATTTTTATTAGAATTAGGAAATAAGTATGTTTTACCTACCTAAGTGTCATCACAACATTAAAAAATAGTCCCAAGTTCCGGGGACTGTTCATATACAACCCTAATGGTTATATCATGAACGGGTACACTACTGGCATGTAGATTTTCAGTTAGTATAAGTTGTATAAGTATGAAGTATACAGAAGCCATACCAACCCTAATGGTTATATCATTATCCCTTAGTATAAGTCTGAAGTATACAGAAACCATACCAACCAGCTATTCAAAAGCATTAACAGTTGTAGTTATAAAAAAAAATCATGAATAGTGTTATAGTAGCAAAACAGATTAGCATGCATTTAGCTAACCAAAAGACATTTTTAGTACCGAAGGACATTTTTAGTTGGCAGTAAATGGAACCAACACAGTTACTGAACCCAGGAATTTTCAGTTGGCAGTAAATAGAACCAACACAGTTACTGAACAAATGGCATTCATTTCAGCTTATAGTATTACATAATTGAACCAACAATTCAAAAGCATTTCAGCTTAAAGTATTAAGTAATAGCTATAGATCTACATTTTAATGCAAGAGTATTGTAAACAATTACTAACCATCATGCAAGAACAAGAGAAAATATATCTATGAAGAACCAACAATTCAATAATTTAGGAAGGGGGAGAAATGGAACAGCACCAAGACGTGGTGTGGTGGTGGATAAAAAAGTAGATCATGGTTTACTGCTACTAATGGCAAGAGGTAAATCCCAGACTGTGATTAAAAAGAGAACAAAGTGTCAAAGTGTCACTGTAACGATTTCAACAAAGAAAAAAAGCAAATATTTCTAGAAGTAGATAAATAGGTGGGAAATAAAAGAATGTCAATAATTTGTGAAGGGGGAAAAATGGAACAGGACCAAGACGTGGTGTGGTGGTGGATAAAAAAGTAGATCATGGTTTACTACTGCTAACAAAGTGTCACTGTAAAAAATTCACGAAAACGGGGAAGCCTAGCAATGGCAGCAAGTAACAGCCGCTCTCTCTCAAATGGGATTGAGTTGGTGGATATGCAGTTGGGCTGAATATGCGGGCTGCATAGTCATTGATGGGGTAAGTCGTTGACGGTGTGTAACAAAAGGGCAGAAGTAGTTTGTGGTGGCTGCTGCTTCTGACCAGGCGGAGCAGGATGGTTCCGGGAGGAAAAGAGCACAGAAAATGCAGGAGGAGAGGGGACTAGCAAGGAGGGCAACAAACACAGGGTGGAGGAGCAGGGGAGTTCAGTGAGGATGAAAACGGCAGAAAGGGAGTAGGATAGGTGCCGTTAGGAGAGGAGGGGGACTACTTGGTTACCTAGTGGCTTCTCTTTCCAGCACCAGTGGGTAAAATAGTAGCTATAGAAGAGGAGGCGCCGCCGAGACTAATGACACTCCTCGCTGCATAAGGGTAGGGGTATCGGGAAGCCTCTTCCTATCGGGAGTAGGGAGCATACTGCCTGATTGGTCACTGTGATGATTTCACGCCGTCGTCATTGCTCACAACCTTAAACCATGCTCTATTCCATTAACACTGGCACCTGGAATCGAGAGGGGACACATAGAGAGAGAGCGTGGGAAGAGGGAGACCGGGGAGGTAGAGAGGTGACCAACCTGGCAACTGGAGATGCGTGAAGGAAGTACACCGCTGCACACGACCTCAAACCGTCGATGAGACTGAATCCCAACTTGTGCTCTGCTTGCCGTGGTGTTGGTCGCGTCGTCGTCCCCCTCTCGAGCCCTCACGCAGACCTCGTCACCGTCCCTCTCTCAAGCCCTCACGCAGGTCGCTCATTCTTCAAATCCTTGCCTCCTTGGGGTCGCAGACGGAGGACCTCGCAGATCTAGGGTTCAGACTTCGGAGACGAGAGCCGAGACTGAGTATTACGAAGCTAGGGCACCCAAATCTCTGGGTCCGCCCTCACGTCCATGGGTTTTATGGCTTGCAGTTGTGCCCGACCCTAGGTTAAAAGACCCGATCCGGGTTTTCCCGAGTTGGACCCAGACCCTTTTTCAAAATTGAAAAACCCAAATTTCAGGTCCGGTCGGGTCAGGTCGCAGTATTTTTGCCACCCCTATCTGGGATTTAGGGGACGAAATCTTTGTTAGGGATTTATAATTTGTAACATCCTAAATTGGGTTATGCTTAAACCTAGATGTTTTACTTAATGAAGTTGATTATATGCTCTCTCTTATCTCTCTCAAAGTAATTAAGACTCAAGAGGAACTTATATTTCAATTTTAGTCCTTTTTGAATAATGTTGAAACAATGTTTTATTAGTTTTGGACTAAAGTGAAAATTACCCAAGTTAAGGGGTTAACTTGCAAATTTTACATGATACAATGTTCCTCATGTGTTGAAACATCATGGGAATGAGTATGATGCAGTGGTATGGCTTCTACAAGACTGAATAACATGAAAGAGCTTGTTGACCAATGTTTGTGCATTAAAACCTAGTTTTGGTGTAATGTGCAATTTACCCAAAATCTAGGGTTCAATATGCAAAATACCACTTCAAGAGGGTCCCTCATTATTCTTGTCATCAGGTAGAGAAACGAATTTGAGAGGGGTGCCTCATTTGAATCATTTTGAAGGAGAGAGAATCTTGATATTAAAATAATCAAGATTTAAGCATAATTGAAACCCTAATTCAATTTAATGCAAAAATAATTACATTAATTGGATTGCCCTTCAACCAAAACTATAATGGTTGAGTTTGGTTATGTGTGGACGTCCTTTTGCCTTGCAAAGGCAAAGGAAATATCTACGTGAGTGGAGAACCCACTCACATTAAGAAAAGAAAAAGAAATATCCACTCACTTATGGATATTATTATAATATAATTTAAGGTGCTTAGTTTGTTTTCCTTTAAATCGTTGATAATTGAGAGGAATATGAGTCCAAGAGGATAGCCTCATCCCTAAGGAAGAGAAGGGGGCATATGGTAAGAAAGTTGAGGAGATAATTCCTACTTTCTCTCTCTTAAATGAATTTTCAATAAAATTCATATATAAGCTCCTTTATCTATGAGGTGAAGGGATAATTTCGAATCCACTTTCACTTATTTCTTGCAAAAACGACCAAGGGATCTTGGAGCAACAGGAGGACGACTCCCAACCTGTTGGTAAGCTTCTTGACCTTCTTTCACCTTTAATTCATGGTGGAAATCACAAAACAATGCATGATTTCTTCTCTATTTCACTCCATCTTCAATCCTAGCCAATCTTTTCACTCCAAAGCTTGAGGAGGAGCCTTGGGAGGGTTGCAAAATCTTCTTACACCATTTTTGATGTGAAGTTCCAAGATTTAAAGCTCAATTGAAGGTGGGTTATATAACTTGAACCCTTGAACTTTGTTATTGATTCCATATCTTCATCAATTGTTGATTCTTTCTTTGTTTATGAAATTTTATTTGGTTGATTGATGCAATCACCATGAAAATCACAGAAAGCTTCGTGGGTTTATAGCTTGATTATGATGACATTATCATAATCACATGCCTCCACAAATATCTATTGCAAACGGTTTCAACTTTTAGTCCAAATGGTTTCAACAATCTGTTTGGTGACCAAACGGTTTGCAAACCGTTTGGAGGTTTGGGTTCCAAACCGTTTGGAGTGGTTGACCATTTGAAATGGTTGACCATTTGAGGAAATATTCTGTTGTAATTGTATATTGATCCAATGGTTTTAATTGGTTTGATCATGAAGGTTTCAATTGTGAATGATTCCTTAAATACAAACCCTAATAGGGTTGAGTGTGGAACCCTTAAGTAATTGAATCAATTTTTGGGTTGACTAAGACCAAATGGTCTCAAGACCGTTTGTAGGTCACCAAAATGGTCTCAAGAATATTTGGAGGTCAACCAAGACCGTTTGGAAGTCTATGATGAAGTATGATTGGATGGTTGAAGGCCCAGTCATATCAAATTGAAATACAATCAATAGCTAAATTGATGATCGATTCAATGATGCAAACTCTAAGTGAATTTTATAATTTTCAATTATGGGATGAGTCAAATGGTCTCAAGACCATTTGGAGATTATCCAAACGACCTCAAGACTGTTTTAGGTCAGGTCATGTCATGGTTTGATTATGATCTAACGATTTCAATTGAATTAGTTCCACAATGTCAATCATTGATGGTTCTTTGATTTCAATACCCTAATTGATGGCTTCTTGATTATAAACCTTAGTTCAATTGGGTTCAAAACCCTAATTGAAGGTCCAATTGTAGGGTGATTCAATGATTCATTTGAAGAACAAATCAGTAGTTCAATTGATAGAGGGTTTAATGATTGAAACCATGAATTGATAAGTGTTGAAAGACCTTGTTGGTCCATTCGGTTTTGAGAGGGTTTGGACCAAACGGTCTTAAGACCATTTGAGTCCAAACGGTCTCAAGACCATTTGAGATCAAACATTCTCAAACCGTTTGGAGACACAAGTGGTTTCAAGTAAGAAATGTCCATACAGTTTCATTATCGTTTTGCTTAAACGATTTCAAACCATTCAATGTCTGAGTGACTAAGACCGTTTGGGGTCTAAGTGACCAAGAATATTTTAGGTTCAATTGGTCAAACCATTTGAATTCCTAAGGTGACTAAATGTCAATTAACTAATTGATTATTAATGATGTAAATCAAAGGTGATTACAATGGTTGTACCTTTGAGGTACTAGGGTAATTAGTACCTTGTTGAGTGGTTAACTCTCGATGCTTATTAAAGTTGTTTGGACCTAATCTAATTAAGATTGAAGTAATTTACATCCTAGAGAGAATGAGAGAAGAGGAATCCCTACATGAGTGACAATCATGTAATGGTTAAACCTCAACACTTTCAACATGAACATAATAAGTAATCAAGGTATGATCCTTTATAAAGAGATCATGAAATCTTAATTGAGAAGGTTGATGAAACCCTAATCAAGGGTGTGACATGAGAAACCCTAATTAAGGGTGATGTCAAGTGAAAACCTAATTTCAGGTAATGTTATGTGAAAACCCTGATATATGAGGATGTTATGTGAAACTCTAAAGTAGAGTAATGTTATGTGAAACCCATATTTATGGGAGATGCTATGTGAACCTTAATTTATAAACATGGAAAATCCTATTCCTAATAATGGAATAGTGATTAATATATTGACAAGTATAACATCTAAAGAGGTTGATAGTGGATATCCTTATATCAATAGTTCCTAACTCAAAGATGAGTCCATATCATTAGCAATGGTTGTATTTTCTAAATACAGTGACTTGTGACCAATACATTACATGATAAATGTGATGAACTGGTGTATAAAGTATTAGGATGGGAATTACCCTAATACAAGCTAAGTTGATGAACTCAAGTAAGGTAATGGTGATGAGGGAAGTGATACATCAAAATATGATAGATATCACATCCAGCACCTCAAGTGTGATATACCTTAATGTATTTTAAATCCAATATATTTGGATGAGTGACACATGAAGTGTGTCATGTCAGTTGTTACATTCATATGTAATGCACTTTGATAAGTGTAGGCTAACATGCCTTTTGAAAAGTTTAATCCAAATCAATAAACTATGATGCAATCATATTCTAGTAAAGATGAGAGAGAAACTCATACTTTGTGTTGATAATCCATTTAATGATGAATGATGAGAATAAATACGTATGATTGAATACTTATGTTATCAATGTTGGCTCCTAGCTATGTGGAGCAATGAGTTAAGGTTTGATCATCAATTACAGGATCTTAAGAACCTAAATGGTTATTTGTGGAAAACCCTAATGGAGGGTGATAATATGTAAGGGGAATCCTAACCCTAAAAAGGGAATAGAGGTATTACTTTGTGTTGCATGGTGATGATATGAAAGCATTATAACTGTTATCATGAGAACTAATCATCCAAGTATGTTGAGACGACAAGCATAGCCAGGTATGAGCTATGATGCTCTTATATTGAAAATGTTTTATAGGCCTTATAAGCCTTTACATGTTTTGTTTCTTAGTGAGTGGTAATCTGGAATTAATGAGCCTTGTGTGCCATATGATGTTTTAATTATTGAAATTGTTTATGGGCTTCATAACTTATAATATGCCTTGTTGTCTACTAAGATGTAACAAGAGATGAATTAAGCTTTGTGTGTTATGTGTAATGCTTGTGTAGTAAGAATCATGCTTACCTTGGTTAAATGACCTGAAGGTATTAAGTTACTTGTTATGTGGTAACAAGTATTCTATGTTGACTTTAGGGTTTGAATACCCATATTCTATAATCATGATGATGAACTTGTTAAGAAATGGAAATGTGTTTGATGAGATGAGGGATTTAGATCCCAATACTTTGTTATAAGAGTATGGCTATAGGCCATGACTCCACAAAACAATCCCAGGCATTAGCTGTGTGTTCTAAGCCTGAAGAGAGTATATGTTTTGGCTATAATTATATAATGAAGATGTCAATTTACTATGACAAGTTAATTGCAGCCTGACACATGATGTGTAAAATATAATCAGCTGTGTAGTGTATTTGTATAAAGTTGAAATGCGAGAAACATTAGTTGATATTATACTGCTTAGTGTAACGGATACATGTTATACATGTTCTTCACATTCCTTATGGGATAACTGATATGATGCTCTATCAAGTTATAGTTGCAATGTTTTAGATAAGAATAATGTTCTAATCTGTTAAACAATGAATTAACTACTGTTAGGCAATTATGATTCCTCTGTTCAGACTTATCTTATTAATCTGCAATAATAATGTTTCTGGCGGATAGTTATATCTCTCGCTGGGGCAATTTTACAATTGTCTCACCCCCGTGGGATCCATATTTTTAGGTGAACACGGTCGAGGAGGCAGGAATCCTTCAATAGGTGGAGAACAACAACAACAACAGTAGGAACAACAGTGAATTCTCAGGTGGAGACACTGGTTGATATGTCTTGTATAGATGTACATAGAGTCCTATGTGTCATTTCAGTACTCTCAGGTCCTCAGAGTAGTAGTTAATGCTTTTGAGATTTTGGCTTAGTGCCTCGAGAGGTCATACTGCATGTGTTTAGTTTAACAGAGCAGTTGATGCATGTAATCCTCAAAATAAGATGATATTGTACATGTAATTATGAACTAGTATGTAATTAAGTTACTCCTGTTCTTTATGAAAGAGTTTTCCTATGTGTGGACCTCTTTGTAAAATGGTTTTAATTTTTTGTGATTTTTGGTAATCCGCTGCTTAATGATCGCTTCTGCTTAGTTAAATAATGTTTTATTCGAACAATGTGTCACAGTTTGTAGTAAGACTTGATATGTATCTATGGTGTTTCCTCATGCTGACCGCGAGGTATGGAGAGGTTGTGGATTTCATCTCTTTCATAGACCTTATATGGCATTGATTTTGACTTAACAGTGGTTAGTTGGATCATGAGTGGTATACCTCATCTCCTCAGGGCATAATAAATATGTAACACAACTGTGTAGTGTTTTGCATAGGGATAAATGTGAATGACATTGGTTGCGTGCTTTCCTTAATCTAATATTGTTTACTTTACAAAATTTATACATGTTATTCATATTTCTTGTAAGAACGTCACTCCCATTCAGAATTTTGATTCAGAGATCGTGAATTTAAATTGTCCTATTGCTTAGTGATAACTTCTAGCATTGCTTAACTCATTTTACGTGTTGGATACATATCATTTAGTTGAACCTGCTCAGGTAGTTATTCTATGACCTATCTGCTTCAGTTTATTTGTCCTTTAATAGTCATAGGCAAAGTGTTATATCTCTCGTTGGGACGTTTGGTCTCACCCCATGGTTTCCCACATCTTTTAGGTGGATGTACACGATGAGGTGGAGATCGTGCAACAAAGGAAGAGTAGTAGAAAGTGTAGTAGCTGATAAGGTCGGATGTGTTGCTAGTCTTTTGGTGTTAGAGTCCCAGAGTCATCCCTGTACACTCAGGTCTTGGGTGAGTTTTTAATGTGTTTTGTAGAGATGTTAGAGTTGTGAGTTTTGTTTTCTTGTGTGCCTTTTTTTGTATAAAATGGCATGTGTGCATGTATGCATATATGGAATAGGTATCTCATATAATAGGTTGATGTCAAGAAGGTTGAAAACAATGATGTAAGCACGTTTTGATATGAGTTATGTGGTCCAAGTGTCCTTTTGTGGACTTATATGTAAAGGTTTTAAGTCTATGGTATTGTTATGAAGTCGACTTAAATTTCTTGTGATTTCTGGCAATGTGTTTTCTTAGTTATATTTCTACAATTTGGTTTTAAGTAATCTCACTTGTGAGGCACCAGGCGTCACACCTGCCTTGGGTATGTAGCCTTGTTTCCTACCTTGGATCACCTGATGGCCATTGGATGTTGTTGCACATAGCAGAGAGATAATGTCATGCCAAATTGAAGCCACAATAATTGATGAGAAAGAGTTTGCAATTGGGGGTAGTTTAAGTATTCACTTGCTTTATTTTGAAGAAAGAGGAGGATTCACAATCACAAAATGGGGTGAAGGCATACAACACATAAAGAAAGACAAACAATTTCTAGAAATCCAGACGGATTAAAAGGAATGGAAAATAGAAGGAGGGTAGAGGTTGGAAGTTGGACATGATTGATGTTAGTTGGTCATTGGTCATACATCATTGGTTGAAATTAGTTGGTCACTGATTAGGCAACATTGGTTGTAGTTAGGTAGTCGTCAGTAAGGTGTCTTTGGCTGGGAGATGGGATTTGGGATTGAGATAAGGCATTTGGAGTTAGATGGAGACTCAAAGAGTTTTTCATCATAAGAAAGGGGAAGGTGCATATACATAGAGTCGTGCAACATTAGGAACATGGTCGTTAAGAGTATCAGAATGGGAGTACCTAGATCCTACCTTCTTAATTTGTGTGGCTTCCTACCATAATGGATCTGATGTCAGCTTTAAGAGATCGTGCTTTCCCTTTGCCTTGGATTGGTTCTCATGTAGTAGTGTTCTACCCTACATCACCTCCAAGATTTCTTAATTGTGTTCTCCTGATCCTTATCAGTAGAGAGGAATTGGGAGCCCACTACAAAAAATTTGGCCTTTGTTGAAGAACATTTGTGAGGAACCAAAAATCATGAATAATGATGTCTTTTTGTGAGGGCTCATCCTTCAAATATGGGACCAAATCCCTCAACCGTGTTTTTAACATTCTTAGAACGTTTATGTGAACACTAATCCCTCACAAATACATTACTCACTAATCACTCTGTGAAAAATACCATACCAAATGTTTCCCTCCCTCTCATAACCCTTCCCTCCATTCTAAAACACAACATTTGTAAATCAAAATTAAAAATAAAACACAACATTTCAGCAATCCATGCTCCCCTCTCTGGCGCCGTGCACTTCCCCCTTTCGCGCAGTGCACTTCCCCCTCTTGCGCTGTGCTTCCCCCTCTCAGCCCGTGCACTTCCCCCTCTTGCGTCGTGTGCGTCCGACCGGTCTCCCCTCTTCGCGTCAGTCCTCCCCTCTCCACCCTCCATTGCTCCGCACATAAACCCTCGGCACACAAGAATGGAAACCAATTTCCCGTATGCTGTGCTCTCATGACGGAGTCCTTTGGAGGCTGAAGCGAGAGGATTAGGGTGACGGCAACGACCCCCGAGCTACTCGGTCACGACGACAATGACCCTGAGCGACGACAATGACCCCCGAGCTACTCCAGTCCTGCGGGCTGCAGAAACGGCCTTGCGGAAGGCCCTGTCGGCATTCATCATCTTCCTCTTTCTCCGGCAGGCGGCGGTCGTTATATTTGAAAAAAGGTGTCCATTTCTTGTCGCCCCAACCATCTCACCACTGATATGCTAGTTGATATGCTCCATTCCCTAATTCGATCTCATTTGTTCAACAAATACTCTTAGTCTATTGTTGTGACAGAACAATTTAGTTAGTTACTTCAAAACAATGCACACAGGACATTCTGATATCAAACTTATCTACTATTATAGCTAAACCTATCTCTGAGATTCAACATGTCATTCAAAGAATTGAAGCCTTCTTATGGGTTCTTAGACATAACATGATCTTATCTACTGTGGAAAGATGCAGAAGGGGGCTTACTATGTCTACTGAATGCTCCCGTGAGGCGAGGTAGCAGAGAAACACCCTATATAATTACCTTTATACTAATGAGTACAAGTCTAACCTCATTTGATTAGTAAATATATAATAGTCCAACTCATCTGCCATTTCTTTGTTTTATTGGATACAATGCCAAGATAAGGAATTTAATTGAGTTAAACAATTTCAATAAAATGACTCAATCAAAATGATGAGTGAAAAATAAGCACATGACCAGGGACTAGGGATATTGACTACAGTAACACTGTAGTGCTACACTGAGAACTATATAGGGAGTGGAATTCTTCCATTCAACACAAAATTGACCGCATGAATCAATTGTTCCTCTTTTCAAGATCAAACCATAGCCCTTCCAGGAAATTATTTTCAAGGAACTAATAGTAGGTATCAACATTTAAATAATCAATAGATCTTCAAAATAAAGAACCTCTATGGTAGTAGTGAACGCTTGTGTGTAAGAGAGAATTTTCTTATCATTTACCATGGAATGCACAATTACAGCTTATATGGTAGCTTCACTTTTCTAGATGCATTTACAATAATCAATTCCATTTCCATCTTTGAGACTATCACTGCATGTGAATCAAGATTAGCACTCCTCTTCCACATTATTTCCATGTTTGAGAATATATTCTTGGAATCCAGTAGTCAGACAGTCAGTGCTTAACATGGAAAGAGGCTGGAGAATACCATCAAAAAAATGGGCAATGGATTGTTGCACCACATTATTAGCATATATATCCTAAACTATCCACTCAACTACTACTGTATGAAATTTGAGTACTCTCATCTTTATAATACACATATGTACACAACCAAAAAACTCGTCTAGGCCTTCCTCAACCTCAGTGGAATCTGGAGTGTGACACTTCAACACCATTGACTGGTTTTCCATGTTTCCCTCTAGAAGAAAGTCTCATGATCCAGACAATTGATTTTGCATCCCAGAGCTATAGGAAAATTTCCTTCCCTAAATCTCTGCATCCATGCCAAATTCGATATAAATAAGTAATATATTAAATTCTAGTTACATGACAAAATAGAATATTTAGCATCAGTTTGTTAGGTTCCTACATGTTTTCTACTATTGGGCATTTAATTAATAACAATAATCATTCTTTTCTTTTGATGGTAACAGAGGGCGAACCTGATTTTAGGGTCATAGACATGGTTACCCCAAAATACACACCGAAATTAGATACCATGTAGCATTTCATCTGTGCTTAATAAAACTACAAAAGTGAAGGTAGTGAGACCTAATTCAAAACACATTGTAGTAGACCTCTTATGTAAATGGTGGAGTTTACCAAGAACTAAATCAGAAGCATTCTTGGTGCTACTTTTGAAGGGTCACTTGGTTGATGGAGAGAAGATAATAAGTTGAAGCTCCTAGAAAGAGCTAATAAATTGGGAGTAGCGGAATGTCATATCATTATTATAGAAAATTGAAAAGACGTGAATAATTAGACAGCACTAGGGTAGACTTCTCATTTTAACAGAAGAACACCTTACAGTAAAACTGAGTGCAAAATCTGATGGGCTCACTTAGAAGATGCAAAAAATTGCAATAGAAGTATTGTTTTGTTATAGCTAGAACTATATCAAGTAATTCTGCTTTTCAGCATGAGCAATCAGACTAGAATCAAACTCGTAAATTCCATGTTGTCTCTCCCAAAGTAATTATACACATGACTAGGCACAGAAATAAAGAGTTCAAGCACTCAATTATCATATTCATAACATGTTTATTTATCTAGATCATGACTCTTGTCGTGACACTCATCTGACATAAACATTGATACCACACTTGTGACAGACACCCTTTTGATTCAAATCTCAGGTAGTCATTACAGTCAGTAGTTTAATTAAATTAAATTAATATATAATACAACATAATGCAAAATCTTAACATAGGGTAAACATGACTAATTTTATCTTTATTAGAAACATACATTTCAAATATTTGATCTATAGACAATCTTGATGATAACAAGATATAAATCTTAACACCTAAAAATCCAATTCTGGTAAAACCATACTCATATTTTTAATTTCTTAATAATTTGGTGATGAACCTCATTTACATGAAGTTACATCATAATTTTCAATCCAGTCAAGTTTAACACCTTATATATACAAGACTCTTTGTGAGGAAGTTTGGTGCATCACACAATTTTGACTGCATACAAAACACTTTAAAGGTGAGAGTATACAATAGTGCAAAATTGACATATGTTGTATTTTATTAAGGCTTCATCATATACGAGTATCCATTAATTGATTTACTTATCAAGCCAAATCCAAGTATAGCCAAATTCCATAAGTTGATTTGGTTAACATGGAGAACACTATGCTACACTTATTTTAATATATTATTTCCTTTTAATATATCAAATCTAGATTCATGCGCCCAGGACACACATGGATAACAAATACTTATATTTATTGATTTAGACAACTCTTTCTAGTAGATTCATAAGCACATAGATGGGGACGTGGTATAGGAGGTGCAAGTCAGGGAAAATCCTCAGACAGATATGAGGGCATTAGATCTATGTTTGTTTTATCTAGGTTCTTAAAGCATAGTATAGGGTTTCAAGAGTTTGATCTTTGGGTTTGAGTTAAATTAAGAGTGAACATACAAGAAATTAAAGGGAACGAGAATTAAACCCTAGATTAACCCTACACAATAAAGGCTAACTAACAAACTAAGGGAATAACTACACTAAAGCAATCAACTAGAGACAAGCAATCAACACTATACTAACAAGGACAATCCTAATTAACAACTAAGAGAAGAAATTAGGTAACAAAGGAAAGGGTAAAAACTAACTAATAATAAGGATATTGACCATAAACTATGTAAAACAGACTAAGAAGGCAATAAAGGAAGACAACTAGACGATCACTGGCTATAAGAAAAGCAATTAGGGTTTTAACAATCAATTATGAAAGTGGCCCATTTGGGGGTAATGTGATTATCAGTCTACTTAGAGTCATATCATCGAACACATCCATCTAGTAGGCAATGAAGATAGATAAACCTATTCTACTAGTTGGTCGTGGGTGGCATAAGGTGTATCTACTTATTTACAAGCATATCTCTATCTACTATAATAGATGACCAAATGCCATCCACCTTTCCATACATACTAGAAAAGAACCTGTGATTCCTTTCCAGCCAAACAAAATCAATAATCAAAGAAGCAGTTAGCTTAGCTTCATCACCAATATTTACAAGGTCTACTAACACTTCACCTTTCTACCATATAAGGATTCAAGGTACATCCATAGCTACACAGAAAATGGACTGAAGATAAAAGATGCTCACAATGTTAAATATGATTGCAGAATAGAACACATCCAGACACAATTTGTAGTCTAAAATTCTTCAACACATATTAAGAGAGCCCTTCCAAAGAAGAACAATAATCCTTCTAGGTAGCAAACTAGACCACAACCAAACAGCCCAACCAATGTTCTCACCATGCTCCCTACATACCTGCCAGATTTCGCTTAATTTTGAATCTTTTTTCCCATTAAACCAAACAATGTTTCCTTCCCTTAAAGGTTTCTACAAATAGTTGAAAAACTTACAAGCATCTTCAATGCCTTGAATAGTAGTAAAAGACCAAGCACCATTAGTAATACATTCAGCAACCCTACAGTGGTTACCATCACCAAATCTAGCTAAGAAATGGCTACCTAGAATATTAGAAAGAGTTTTACCTCCTAAACACCAAGGATCAATCCAAATCATAGTGTTACAACCTTCACCAACTCTAATTTCAAAATTATCAATATGCCTATCCCGTATAGAGAGTGGATTCCTCGAAATCCAAGAATAGATTGACTTTGGTTTACTGCTCCAAATAAAATCTCTTCGTACTTACCTTTCATGAGGCCACTTTACCCACAAAGAATTTTTATTCTGAGCAACATTCCAATGATTTTTAATAAGAATAGCCTTCAACAAATCTTCAATATGTCTAATACCAAGCCCACCCTCCTTTTTTGTCTTACAGATTTGATTCCAAAAAATTGTATGCAACTTCTTCAATTTAACATCTCCCCATAAGGAATCTCTGAAGAACTTTTCCATCTCCTTAATGGTTGATTTGGGAATAGGGAAAGTGACTGACCAAAAAATGTAATACAAAGACAAAGTGGAATTAATTAATTCCAACCTTCGAATCATAGAAACCATCCTACTTTTCCAAGAGTTCAACTTAATCTTGACTTTATCAAATGACCTTCTTACTAGGTAGCATGAAGTACATCAACGACTAATATGGTTAAATAGAAAAGAAAACACTTCATGACACACCAAAAATTGGTTTTTTAGACTATAGAATACTCACACAGAAAGGAGTAGGCTTATGAGATGATAATCTCACATTTTGTTAAATGATCATAATGAATGTCAATTCAAACTGAAAGGGAATATGTTATAGATTCACAGAGTTTTTGTATAGTAAATTATGATTTGTATCACCAACTTTGGGCATTCTAATTGGAAACATTTTATACAACCTTAAATGAATGAGAAAAGACCATGTTTATAGTCAAACAATCAGATGTATGTAGTAAAAGGATAGCATACATTTAGTTTCCAGACATTGATAGCACACTTACATCATTTGAGACCACTATTATGTTTAAGAAAAGAGTTATAAGGAATAGACCCTTACCAATCATGGCATATGCTTATTATCCCTCTTTCAAACATGACTCCTAGTGTAGACTTCTCAAAAATTGCAAGGACCACATTCATAACTCATGATTTTGGAAATAGTATTGCAGCAGCAAAGCTTCCTGATCAAACATTCATATCCATTATGTTCCTGTTATTACCATAGTGGATTAATTTGTTAACCTTTGTATAATCTCTAACATGTTATTTCCATAAATTGTTGTCCTCAAGATATGCTTCTACTGAGAACTCTGGAACAGAGACACTGGATATCCTAGGAGGGATGGCATTTAGTCTTTCTAGGAAAGGTTTCAATTCCCCTCCAAAAACCTCATCAAGGTCGTCAACCTGAGGCAAAGGACTAACCCGAGGTAGCACTAGACGCTAACCCATACCAATGGCTAAACATGACACAAGATTAGATATTGAATTCACTTCACAACCAACCATGTCCAGTTCTAGATGTGGTGGTGATATAGGTGGAAATTCAAGTTTTAACAATTAGATACCCATATACAGTCTATTATCCATTTGATAAAGATATTTAGAGGTTGCAGTAGGATCATTCTATCCATATCCTTACATATTTATACTGACATGACAAGATTAGACACAGTGGAGGTGAGCTAATATAGGGTGTCTATTTTAGTAAATGGTATCTATTACAGTTCAAGTTTAACATGTGTTCAAAAGACTGAACCGGAACCACAAGGAAATAAATTTATCATTCTAAAAGTGTTACAAAATCTAAAAATACCAATTGAATATTTTTTAAATAATAGTTATATTTTATGTAATCCAGAGAATTATAGAGGTTGGTCAAGCTAGATAAGATGATATATAAAATGGAAACATATTTTAAAAATTATTAACCTATAGATTTCCTAGGTGTACATGACCAACACATATGATGGATAGTCCAGCTCTAGAAAATGTACATACTAGTACATAGTTTTGTATAATAGAGTTTTTGCACTTAAAGCTAAAAGAAATCTAGACTCAATCTTGATTGTTCCAATGTGGAAGTAGTTTCTAATATGTGTTATTTAAGTTGCATTTAATGGCTACAATAAGGAACACAATAGCAGAAGGGAATCAAGAAAAAATGTTTGCATACTTACTTCTTATGTATAAATATAACTTGAAATTGTATCAATCTGTATCCTCTTCTCTCTATAACCTGTTGCTGCACATTATGGTGTATCACTCACCTTTAACCCGCAAGGCAAAAGCTAAAATCAGGGGGGAGAGAAATATATGCTACTTTAATTTCCTTATAATTATTGACGTTATTTTGGTCATCTTCACTTTATGGTATATTATTTCCCTAACATGCAAGTTAAAGCAAGGGGGGAAAGAAAAATATATGCTTCTCTAAATTTCCTTGTAATTAGCCTCCCATTTAAGAGTATGGACTAAGTGAAAGAATCTAGATCATAGCCCACATGCAGAACAAAGTACAAAAATTAAATTATATATATATAGAAATCGTCTTTCTACTAACATGTTTAGCCTAGCATAATTACATGCATTTAGACAGGAACCATAGGCGAGACAAGTAGAAGAGTTGGAACTGATAGTAGTGGAACATCATAAAGAAAAACACTATGAAGGCCTCTACAACTCATTGTTGATGGAATGATGCTCCATCAAGACACTCGAAGAACATCTGAGTGCTGCATTGAAGATAATTTAAGATCAGAAAATATTTCATGTTTCATGATATACTACCATGATGGTTATCACCTATTTTACTCTTCACATTCCTCCCCTCTATATCCCATTATCATCCGCTATGAATAAAAGAAGCAGTTGGGTTGGATGAAAAACACACAAGCCCCCATCAATTTGAAGATTTATAAATGTAGGGGACGGAGGAGGGAAAAACATAGAGCATGAGATAGAGAATTACCAGTGTTGTTAAATCTTTTTGACAGAAGAGTTTCTGTAGAAAATTTATGACACATTTGCAAAATGGAGAGGCTTGATAGGGACTTCAATGGTGGTCTATAGTGTTTTGGGACTGAATTACAAGCAACCAAAGCACAATGATTATAGTATTATATCAATTGTATTGGATGTACAACATATTACTTCAAACAAATGACAACAAACTCAATACCTGGACTAGAACAATTGAAATGATCCTCGATGAGAGACAAAAATTATAAGCTTAAAATGCTAAATTCTGCCCACAATTAACAGTTGGTTTCATGTTCATGACTGCCAACCAAAAGTCTGAAATTATGACAGATAACAAATGTATGATCGCTTCAATCATCCTTCAAGTCATTTTTCTGATGTAGAAACGTGATCAACAAAAGCCTATGGCAATTAGAAGATTTCTATTACAACTTCAGAGAATGGAATATGATGCCATAAGTTACAATTTATGGAAATAAACTTTAGTTCTGTGTGTTTCCTTTCTTGGGCCATATATATTAAGTAAATTGTAGGAACCTATAGAACCCGTGTGAATCAAAAGCAACATTATTCAGTAAAATATTGTGTCCTTATTGGTTTATAAAACCATTTTAAAACAATAGACAGTAAGAACATGTGATATAAAAAAACTAACGTAGTGCCTATCTAAGTACCAAAGAATTCACGTCAAAAAACTAAGGATCGATGAATAATCACCTAAGAAGCCAAAATTCATAAATAGCTAACTCAAATGGACAATTCCTTGATGGTCCTCGGATACTTCAAGGGCTTCAATTCTGTATCCTTGCTTCAAAAAAGCAAGCTTACAAGACTTGCATTTAAATAAATTCCAAACATTTTGTAGATATATGATGGGGATATTATTTGCATTACTTGAATTTTGAGCGATTCGAATCCACTATAAAAGACATGATGTTGTAATCTCATTCCTATGAAATATAAACAGAGAAGTAAATACATCTATTAGTCTTCCCTGTTGCTGCTAAGATTTTCTCCTGAAGTGACTTTATAGTGCTAATATGTTCTGCTTTAAACTTAAAAGCCTAATAATTATTTTCACTAGTGACTAATCATTTGAAACAACTACGAAAGGTAGGCTTGTACTAAACAACACATCTTGTTTTGCTCTCTTTAGCAAATTGAGTAGTTGAGGAACGTGACTTGATGCCTATCTCTGTGCATGATATACAAGAATGGAAGTACTATATTTGCTGATGAGTCTCTAGATTACGGAGGCAATTTCTCTCACATGTTAGGTTTTGACGATCCTAAAATGTTGGAGCTCATGAGGTTATATGTTACCATTCATACGTGAGTATTCTTTTTATAAGACGTCAACATATGCTTTACATTTGCGTTATTTCACCTATTTTCAATCTTTATGCATTCTTTACTTAAAATATTCAGAGACCATGAAGGTGGAAATGTTAGTGCACATACTGCTCACCTGGTAAGTGACCTGCCTTTTCCTGCAATAAACAAAAATATTTTATGATGACTTTATTGCATGTCACTCTTAATCATGAAAGATGTCTGTTATCAACAAATATTTTCATATTTTGAACGAAAATATACAAACAAACTCTCTCTCTCTCTATATATATATATATATATATATATATCTATATATAAATATATATGTAATATATATATATATATAATCAAAAGAACTTAACCAGTCAAATATACAATGTAATTGACATGACTATATTTTGCCAAAATCTAGGTTCATGAAGTGTTTGTACATATATTTTGTCTGTACTGTTTGTCTTTTTGGTATATTGAAATCTGCTCTTATCTCTTTCCAGGTGGCAAGTGCACTTTCTGACCCTTATCTTTCTTTTGCTGCTGCCCTGAATGGTTTAGCTGGCCCACTCCATGGTTTGGCTAATCAGGTACTAACAATTGGAATCTGATTACTTATCTTTCTCGTTGTCATTTTCCCCCATTTCGAGCTATATATCATAGGATTTGTGCAACAAGTTGTGAAACTTCTATTGGGCAATAGCCATGTCAAGATTTGGCTTCCTTATTAATTCAGATAAAGTTTGTCTACTGCGGAACTTTTTGTGCGTCTACCACATACATATGTAATATAACAATATAAAAGTAATTTGCACCCAGTAATTTACCTAAAGAAAGTGGAATCGCCTTAGCTACTTATAGCACTTTGATATAAAATGTGAGCCTTTGATGGTGGTTTTAGTAGTGGCTTCCAATTCCATGTTGTGCCATCAACCCCAATGTTTTGAAAAGCGTCCCGAGCAGCCGCCTGAGTGCCACAAGGTGCTGACCACTCAGTTGGAGATTTAGGCGAAGTTTGAGTGGCTTAAGAGTTAAGTGGCCCGCTCAGCCTGCTTGAGTGGCCGCTTCTACCCGCTTAAGTTTCAGGTGGACAATTTAGGCCCAATTATCGGCCTAATGACTGACAACACACAAATATATAAACTATAATATTCCAATATAGCTACATAGTACTGTAAAATTCAAAATATACTTCTATAATTTGAAATATACTACTAGAATAGGGAAATATAACATTGTATTACTCTCGTATTACTACAATATATCGTAGTATAATATCAACTAAACATACATATAATTACTTAATAAATACTATATTAATAAATACCATATATTTGTCTATACTGATATTCTTACTTTAGTTTACCAATGTATTCTGCTGTGTCACATATCCTATCTCTTGACACTTATGTATTATCTACTAGTATGTGGTTAACTACTTAATACTTAAATAATTAGATGTAATTGGATCTCGTATGTATTATCTACTAGCATATACTTAATTACTTACACTTAAATAATTAGATGCAAATGACCACTATATTTACTGTGTACCACTAGCTGATGCACGATATTATATATATATATATATATATATATATATATATATATATATATATATATATATATATATATATATATATATATATATATGTGTGTGTATATATATATATATGTATATATATATATATACGTATATATATATATATATATATATATATATATATATATAATGTATGTATACATATATATATATATATATATATATATATTTATGTATGTATATGTATATATGTTTATGTGTGTGTGTATATATATATATATATATAATGTATGTATGTATACACATATATATATATATATATATGTATGTATATATATGTGTGATAGTCCATCGAAGTGGAGATCGGTTTGACATTTGTCATCTAGTCTCTTGAAGTCCAAGACATAACGTCGTTGGGACAAGTTGATCCTTATGGTGGAGTGAAGGACCTCTATGCTGAGAACATCCCGCAGATTTCCCAGATCTTTCACATCAAAGTGAGCTTGTATAAATTACGTCAGGCTGGAGATACAACTTGTGTCATCTCTAGTGATCAATATGATATCATCCACATATACAACAAAGAGAATATGTTATTTTGAAGATTGAGAAGAGAATAGTGAGTGATCCCTAGCAGATCTCTAAAAACCCAACTCTTCAACGACCATACATTCATTATAAGTGATTACAAAAATTGTTCTACGTCATTTGGGCATTGAGTCAACAATATGGCATATTCTACTTCACACTCACTCTGATTCCTTTTTGTATTTATATTGATAGGGTAGAATTGCTTTTAATGATGGATTTCGACCGATAATGCACTTTGGTGTAGAACAGAACTGAAGGATAAGGGTAAGTTGTTTGTTGTACTATGATTTATGTATAAAATTTAAATTCTATTAATATAATGATTTTTTATTTTTAGGAGAAGAATACTCAAGTACCCAACCATATAAGGCATGTCATTGATGAAGAGCACCACACCATTTGAAGGAATATAGAGACATTACAGATCTTAAGAATTTCTAGCATGATATGTTGATTGTCATCAATCTCAAATTTTAGAATCATATGTATTCATTATTTATATCAACGTTGAGCACACAATGTACGGATAATATTTTGCTTCATTAATAGAAATTGGTTTTGAGGTGATTTAACATTTTTATGTGTCATTTTGGTGTTGCAAATTCTTATGATGTCATGTGACTCTTATAAAAATATTGCTTGAGGTTATATATACAAAGTTTTCATTTAAAATGAATTAACATTCAACAAATCATTCAATAAATCAATAACCAATCATTTACAGTAATCCCTCAAAAATATATTAATGAAGGTCTTTAGTCCCTCAAAAATGAGATCCAGATTGGCCATCACAATTTTATTGATGACGACCACATAGCCCCTCAAAAATAATATTAATGAAGGCATTAGCCCTTCAAAAATATATTCTCCAGGACCATCAAGTCCTTCAAAAATGTATTTATGAGAACTAAACATGCCCTCAAAAATGTATTTATGAAGGCTAAATAGTCCCTCAAAAATATATTTATGAAGGCTAAATAGTCCCTCAATATAACATTCTTGAGGGTCAGTTGGTCCGTGACAATTGTATTCGTGAGGGCCACTGGTATTTGTCACGTGAGTTCTCTTCACGGACCATTTGTGAGGGCCAGACTCACAACCGTCCCTATTTGTGAGGGCCTGTAGACAGGGGTTTGTGACAGGACTCACTCGTGAATAATGGTCCAATTTTTACTAGTGGCCACAGGCGGGGAAAAATGTAGAACTGAATGCACACAGCTGCATCTATGAGCCCATTGGTAGGGGGCCGGCGGGGAGCAGTAGTCTGGGAGTGGAGTGGGAGTCAATCAGAGTACTGGATACTTGTTTTCCACCATAGGGATCAGGTAGTTGTTATCACATGACTTTTGCTGGGCATGTTGGTAGTGAGTGAGGACGCAATGGAAAGAGGAGAAAAATTCCACCAAATTTCATTTTTTTATTTTTTAAGATTATACTAATTAAAATTTAGGAAACATAAAGAGATCTCAGAAAGTGCAAGAAAAAATTTAGCAACAGAATTAGCATTTTAATAATGACAATAAGAATATATGGTCATTATTAATGATGCTAATAGTGACAAGAAAATTGTGTGGTCATGTTTAGATTGAGAATTATGAAAAAAAAGTTAATGTTGTCATTAGCTTGGTCGCTAATGCCTTCCTCTCTTGTAGTCTATCTAGCTCCCATTTTTGGGTACCAGTACAAGGGAGGCTCCATATCTCATTAGAATGGATAACCTTTTCTGTCATGCTTAGACCACACAGATGATTGCTAGTAAGACGCATTCCCATGTGGGCCTCAATAAGTGGAGGGAAACTTGATATGATATCATTTCTAATGTTAGTTCTCACCTCCTAAGGCTCTAGTAAAGGATCACGAATGATGGAATGCACCACCACTATCTTGAACTATGCATTTTTTACTCACTCATGTACAACCCATGATCCACTTATGAAAAAAGGTCATCCTAATACCACTCTAGGTCGATCACATTTAGCCACAAAGTACATATTGATGGGTATATAAAAAGGAGGTGCACCTTTATGATTTGGGTAGTCCATCTTCTATTTTAATATCATCTTTTTGGAGTCCTTATACCTTGGGATGTTACATCTTCCCTACTTAGATTATTGTTGTCTTTGTTAAGGTTCTAATGTATGGCCTCAGAATCTTTCCCAATTTCACGATAGACCTAGAGTGGCCCATGTATAGGCATCTCCAGATAATGGCAACTAGCAAAATGGTGGCTCCATCACTATGGATAGATAATTCAAAAAATATTACCACATAACTCAAGGCTAGTCTGCCACATTCCCATGTAGGCCCCACCTACTAGAGGGAAATTACACTCTAATACCATTGGTAATGACCCAACCCACCACTCAAAGCTCTTATAGAGTTATAGGAATAATGACTCCACATACCATCACCGGATTTAGTTGAATGCTTTATACTCTCTCTGTCACACACATTCATGATCAACTTATAACAAGCTACCTATTGTAGCAGTACTCTATGTCGAGCATAGTTAACTGCATAGTGCCTATGAATTGACTACCTGGAAATGAGGAGCACTTGTGGACAATCCAATCACTTCATTTATGATCATCTTACATGAGGCATCAAATATTGGGATGTTATACTTATTCACCTTCAAATGACATATGGTTAGCATCCTACATGCTATTCTGTCTAGAATAACATATTTAAGCAAAAATTAACCCTTTCTTTTGGAAAATACTTTGTGTGGCAACCTTGTTAAGAAACAACTTCAAGACAATAAAACAACATTTCTTGGGGAGCTTAGTTTTCTAGATCCTTTTATCTGAGGGTACTATGGGTATTTTCACTCTAGAAAATTCCAAGAAATATTTTCGATTAAAGACTTCTTTATCATCAAGAAAAAGAGATCTTCTTTCTCAATAGATGGATTTAAATGTTCTATGATGAAGCTAATATTGAATCATAAGCCTTGATTTGAACTTAAGAAAGTTCCATTCTAAGAGTAGTAGTTAACAATGGAAAGTCTCTCTTTTCCACCATTAATGATTCCATAATTTTTATAAATTATCAAGGACTAACATATACTAGATCCAAGGACCCATCCACATAAGAGTTTTTCTTCCATTACTTGCATGTACATCAACTGTACGGTGATATTTTTCCAAAACATTAAGAGTTGTTTCCTCATCCAAGAGACATTGGATTTAGGATTGACCCTTCCAAAGGAGTCCCTTTAGCTACTTTTCATTGATCCACCTGACCCATATTAACCCTTTTATTTGTAATTCTCCATATTTTTCTTGGCAATGAAGTTTTAACTTTGTCATTGTAATCTTAATTCTTAGATGTCATTCCTTCTTAGGATTGAAGATTATTTCATGTAAAAAAAGGTCTAAGTGTTTCTCTAGATTAGGATCTCCATGTAAAATATTCCTATAATTTTATGAAAATAATTTGGGACACTGATAGGGAGGAGGGAAGAATAAGAACTTGTGCAAATTAAATGAGTAGAAAGTATATATAATTAGTTCATGCCTTCCTAAGAGAAATAGGAAAATAGGAAATTTGATTCCCAACATTCTTGCATGTCGTTAATTTCATCTAATGTAGGGGAGAAAAGGCTCCTAGTAGTACACCCGTTATAAAGGAGATGTCATATCTACTTTTTAGAAAGATCATCAATCTTTATTTGAAAATAGTTGTTTATCTTCACCCTATCTAAAAAGTTATTTTTGAAAATGGTACTTTTACTAGAGTTGATCTGTATTCCTAATATTTTACCAAACAAGGTAATATGCTCACTAAGAAACTCAAAAGACTTATCATCAACTTCTAAGAACAAAACCACATCACCAACATATGATATATGGGAATCACAAGAGAATGTGAGGCGTTAAAAGAAAAAAAAATATTCTTTGTATTTTCAACTTTTCTCGATATAACAAAAAAGCCTCAAAAATATGACAAGCATGTTGGGGGCAAGGGATTTCCCCTTATTGAATACCCATAGAAGGTTTGACAGAATACCACACATTTCCATTGAACAAAATATGGAAACTTGTCATACATGAAATTGTATGTATCTAGTCAATGAAACATATAGGAAATTATACTTCTTTTAAAAAAATATTGGGTTATTGAAGTCAAAATTATAATACTACATGTTGTTCAACGTAAGACATAATTCGAGAGAGACACTTTTCAAAATATTATTGATGGCCTCATATACAAAGAGAGTACAATTGGTAATCAATTTATCTTTATGAATTAAAATAGATCTTGGTTAGTAAAGATAGGAAGGATATGTGTAACCGATTAGCAAGAATATCTTATGTGACTTTGTCGAGATCATTATAGAGAGATATTGACCTCCAACCCCTTACATAAAAGCCTAATCTGTTTTTAGGTATAAGGGTAATATAAGTCTTGTTCACCTATTTTTGAATACGGGAACTAGCGAAGAGGTTTGATGGATCTTATTGCATCATTCCCAAAAATACTCCAATAGGGTTTATGGAAATGATTATCAAATCCATATAGCCCTCAGGATCTATCACCATCCTCATCTTTGATTACATTAAAAACTTTCACATCAGTTACCATAGAACATAAACTATAAAAATGGCTTTTCAATATATAATGTTAGTTGACTATTATCATTCCAAATGACTTATAGTGTGTCATATCACTACTAAAGAAAGGGGATTTAGCATAGGTTATATTTGGCATTCTACGTCAGTTGTAAACTGATGACTAAGTGAGCGACAATAAAACTCAAACATTTTTGCATCGATTTAACAAACCAACAAAATAAGTTTATGTCGGAGGTTCTTTGTTAGGGAAGAACCGATGATGTAACTCCCAGCGGGCAATGGTATCGTCGTCTGCTCCGATCTTTCTCATTAGTTTTTGGGAAACAAATTTCCACTGTAAAAATTTCCTCATCATTGGTATGATGACATCGTCATTGGTATGATGACAAATAACTTACTCCAAATTACCTGATGTCAATTTTATAAGTGAATGAACAATGATATTTTGGATGTATATTGTCAGTCAATTATAAATAACCGATGGAGAATATGAATTTAGTCACTTTATCCCAGATAACTAACAATAAATGCATATGTTTTTTATATAATAGGGTTGTAGACATGTTGCCCATCCTATTATCCTATCTGGAGACTTGTTCTTTAGAATTGAAAGTTATGAAGTACCAGTAGGCTCTCTACAAGCATCGTGGCTAAACAACATGTCATCACACCTATAAGAAAATGATAAATGTATACACTCCACATTGTATTATTATTTTTTCAATTCAAATTGCACACAAATCATGAACTCATAGCTCTATTGTTTTCATCCTAGGCATACTTGAAATTCATACATAAATGCATGAACTAACATCATTCTTTTCCTCATATATCTTCAAATTCACACACACATATGCACATAAAATTCAATTCACACTCACAGTACATATATGAAGAGATCTAGAGGGGGTTGAATAGATTCTTATGAAAAATTTAAAGAAAGGAATGAACAAATGCAAGCAATCAAAAATGAAGATGGGATTTAGAGTGGTTCCATCTAAGACGTCGGTCCACTACCTAGTTATTTCCAACTAGGATTTTGCAACAAATATATTTTATTACTTATCTGTTAGGACAAATTACAAAAGAACTAGTTGCTCTAATTCCTTTTCTTTATCGGCCATGGAGGGGTGATCCAACCCTATTCTAGGGTTGTATCTTGTGTCATTTTGTACTTTTACCACATTCAAATGCATTAGAATTACATGTTATCATCCCCAATATGATTATCATTGCAAATACACTTATGGATGTTCTTTGCACTATTTTTCAGGTACTTGGACCATGCTTAGATGGACTAGGGAGAGAGAGGGACCCAAAGAAGGCCCCAAAGTCTCCCTCAACCTACCTCAAGTGGCCAAGACTCATCCCCGAGCAAAGACATCGGAAATTGACAAAGTAAGAAGAGAAATCAAGAAGTCAAGCCCCACCACGGCCATGGCCCCAATGGCACGGTCGTGGCTTTTTTGTCAAAATCCAACAGGTTGCAACAGGGAAATCCACAGATCGCCCACGACCGTGGCCTCTTAGCTACGACCGTGGCCACTGAAGACAACACGGCCGTGGCACCCTGCCATAGTCGTGGGAATTAATTTATAAAAAGTCAGGTTGCAAAAGGGATTTGGCCTCACTGACCACGACCGTGGCCGATGCTGATCAAGACGCCCGTGGCCCCTCCCCACGGTCAGCTCCAACTCCTCCAAAACGGCTGTGTTACCCAATGCGGCCGTGGTGCATTGTTATGACCCACTTCCTGATTAACTAATAAATACCTCGAATTACGTAAAACACCGCAATTAGTGTTGAACATCAAATTAAATATCATGGTTAATCAAAATAAGCTAATATGTGAAGCAAGGGTTGAGATTGAATCATCTGAAGTAACTATGACAATTTCAAGGTTGATTGTTGAATAAGTTAAATGCCAATATGCAATTAGTGTTTTGACCTGATGTGACAAGCTAGTTAACATGATTTTATGCCCTGGGATGATAGAGAATTCTGTGCTTAAACCGTTGCAAGAAAAATCACCCGAAACCGACTTCCGAGTTAAAAGATACGGACTTTTGAATGTTTAGGGACCTAGTTGTAATTATCAGAAATAATAGGGCAATTTGCATTACGGCCCCTCCGCGAACCGACCCCTATCTCTTCTTCTTTCGCCTGATAGAACAGGGCAACCGCTAAGCGGCGCCCAAAGCAGCCACCCAGCGGTCGATCAAGGACCTAGTAGCCCCGTCCAGCAGCGCCCACCTTCCCCCTTCTCCTTCTATCTCCTTCCTCTTCCCTCTTCCTCATCCTAATCACACCTCAGAGTGCTTGGGCGGCGCCTCCAACCTGCAACCAGCGGCAGCGCCGGCCGTGTTCAAGCAGCAGCTAGGAGCCGTCTTGGGTGCAGCCAGCACCTCAGAAATGCTGCCTCGACTCCGACTTGGTGGTCCATGTCCAAAACCGCAGCCCTAGCTGCGAGCAGCAATCCAACCAACTCCCCCTCTCCTTCTTGTATGTGTGTAGAGCTGCTATTTGCAGCAGGTCCGGCCAGAATCCTTCTTGAGCGCGAGGAGCTGCACCAAGCAGTGCCAACGAGCTCAGCCTAGTGCCTCGAGCATGAATCCGCAGCCCCCTCAGCCCCGAGAAGCACCTAGCTACATCTGTAGCTTGTTTCCTCAACCAGTACGAGAAGAAAGCTACTGTTGGATTGAATAGATCCAAACCGGAGCTCAATTGATACACAATAGAGCAAGGTAAGACCAGCACGCAGTTCGGTTTTGAGGATAGGATTAGATTCCGTAGATTAAGTCCAAGACATAGCTTTAGAATCGAGTTTATCTTCAATAAGTTTTCCGTTTCTGCGCAGGTGCACGGCGTGCAAATCAGTTTGCACGGCGTGCAAAGTTACAGATAGCAGAACGAGTTTCTGCCCAGGTGCACGGCGTGCACTCTGCTGTAAAGGGAAGAATTAGGCATGGTTGTGGACGTTTTTCGGTGTATACGAACACACCGAAGTGGGTGAGTAGTAGTTCATTTAGAAATCAGTACTTAACTCAATTCAAATGCTTAATTTCTTCTGTATCAATTTATATAACTTCTAAACAGTATAGTACATACAATAGTGTATGTTAGATTTATTGGAAATGAATTTCTTATTATGCTTTGAGAAAATGATAAATTTCCTGTATTATAGCTGCAATGTATTTACTGATTTCAAATAGATGTTTAGCAATTGAAACTGGATATATGATATCGATTCGTGTTTAATTACGATAAAGGTTATATATGCGCTTCTTGTGATGTTCAAATTGTGCATTATGTATGGAATGTAATCTTCCTGTTATTTGTTTATTGTTTAATCAAGTATAGACTTAGATGCCCTAACACCGTAGAACCCCATAAGTGGTATCTGCAGGTTTGGGGTGAAACTCGTGTTGCAACATCATCCGTGCTTGTGTCGCGGACAAACGAGGAAAGAGAAAATGCAGTGTCTAACAACAATCGTGCTTGTGTCACGATGGCACTGGGCAAGGAAAAAGGAAAACACGGTTATCTAACACCATTCGTGCTTGTGTCACGAAGGTAACCCTGTGACTCTCCGCCGGTGTACTCAGGTTTAAGGAGGAGTCGGGTGCACTCAGAGTAGTGCTTGAGGCCGTAGAGCCTATGTTTCTAGCCGGCGAGCCAGTGTCCCTGTGGCAGAACAGTGCTGGCGTCAGACTTAGCATTTCCGGGGTGTGTCGCTAAGTCTTGTACGGTGGGATCGTAGCATGGACTTGTTACGGATCTTTATATGCAGAGTACACTGCATATATTTAGGGCATAATAAAATGAATAAATAATCATGTAGGTTCACAGTAAATTTATATAACTGTTCATTTACCTGAATTACCTGTTGATGATTTAGAATGTGGTTATTAACTGTATATTTGTTATGTATTTAGAATTGCCTTGCTTAGTTCTGCATTTATGTTAATTTCAATTTATAAACCTGATGAGTTGTTTATTGATAGCTAAGTGAAATGCTATTCACTGAGCGAGTAGGCTCATACCTCTACTCAAAACATTTTCAGGTTATCATCAGCAGCAGGAAATCAGAAGGATCGATTTATCCTTACGCCTAGTCGATAGAAGGTTCGTAGTTGGTAGTTAGAGGTCTCTTAGTCCATTCCCCTCGATCCTCGGGACAAGGTGTGAGTGAGAGAGAGAATGTCTTTAAAGATGTAAATATTCTGTTATGCTTTATTTATGTCAAACAATGTAATATGTTGTAGATTCTGCGTATATTGCTATTCAGTTAATAAAGATGCTTCCGCAAATTTGTTTAGTTTCATTTTACAGCATAAATCAGATTATCCTATTAATCTCTTTAAAAGGTTTTAAAAAGTGAAGAGTGGCTGGCTTATATGTAAATCCCATCCTGTCGCGTCTTAATCTCGTGGTTTATGGTTAATGTGAGATTGGGGCGTGACAACTCTTGGTATCAGAGCTTTGGTTTGAGTACATAGTTACTCAAGGTCAGGGGACGATAAGAGACCAATAGGATTAGGACTTAGGTGTCTTTCTTCTAACTGTGATTTTATAACAGGAAATGTTCTGTTATACTATTGCAGATAGCAGGAAGAGGATGTGGTCACGAGAATCAAGTAATGAGCTTAAGTTGAGTCGATAAGAATCATTAAGATCAAAAGATAAAGTTATAAGTAAGGCAAACAATAGTTGATGTGTTTTAGCTCTGGAAAGTCTGAGTGTTTAGATACCCTGGCCAGGTGTCTGAATACTTAGATTGACCAGTATCAAGCTACTCTGTCTGTTCTTCTCTGGATGCCCTGGCCAGGTATGTAGAGGAAGGATAGGCTAGAGAGAAAACCCTAGAAATCTTAGGGTTAAGAGATCGGAAATTAATGTAGGAGTAAGAGATTAAATATAGGATGTGATATAACTCCTACTTTATATTGCTTATTGTTTAAAGATCATTAGAAATGCTCTTATATGCATGAATTTAGATTTTCAGTTTGTACAATGAGTATGATTCTTTTATATTGTTGTGACATGAAGTGAATTGTTTAATGTTTGTTTTCTTTGTATTAAAGTAGACCCGAAATTATATTTAATTGAGTTTGCCCTAAGTGGATATTCTTTCCACATGTTTTAGATTAATAGGGGTTGATTAATCCCGAGTAGCTCTTGGCTTCAGGACTACAGGTTCGGCCTGGTCCGGCTGGCAGGATGCGTTACTGGGATCTAATGACTCCTATTAACAAGTAACATAAGAATAGAAGTATAAATGTTCTTAATCTTGAGAATTAGGGCTTGAGAAGCATAGACCCTAATTGGCCCAAATTAGGATTCAAATAACGCATGAATACATAATTTGATAAATAGAATGTCTTACTAAATGATTTTTAGTATCTTATATGTAACTCTAATTTGGCTAAAATTGGGATATGATTTGGATATATAAAATGTGAACAACATTGGAAGATATTAGAATTTTTGAATAATGCTCTGACTTGTTTATCGGCCGAGTTGCAAACTCGACCGATCACATTTTCAGATTTATATAGCAGTGTTGTAATCGAATTTTATCTTTTTATTGGTACGTCCAATTGATCTTAAATTTTAACTATGTTTGAAAATCACAAATTTTAGACACTTTATTAATTTGGCGTAATTTTTGGATGACTTTTGATCTCTAAAGTAAGGTGTCGGTCGAGTTGCAACTCGACCGAATCTGCTGCAGACTGTTATATAGCAGCGCACTGTTTGATTTTTAATTAATTAATGGTAACTTGAAATGACCTGAAATTTTTACTGTAGGTCTAAATTAGGCACAACATATAAATTTTTCAAAATTTTTGGAATTTCGGTTTACAGTTTAATAAACGAATTACAGAAACTATTATAAAACTGAATTTTCAGCTAAATGTAATTAAAGTTGAATGCTGGGTTAATATGTTATTGCCCCAAGCAACTCAATTTGATTTATATAATCGACCACACACACACAATAATGCTATGCTATTAATAAAGGATCAAACCCTAGAATGATTAAAGTTGTAGTAGTTTAAGGGATATCATTAGTGATGTAACCTTGAATACTAGTAACTTTGTAAAATAAGATCTTGAGATATGTTCTATGAAAAGTAAACTGGTTTTGATAGTGATCTAGGGTTTTGAAGTAGATAATCTGATCGGTACATGAACAACATGAAATGATTTAGAGGAATGAGTAAGACATAAACCTAAAATGTAACAATAAGTAAGTAACATAGAAAGCGGAGTATTATCCGATTATGATCTAAAGATAGTTGATGTAGTTCATGTTTTAAAGACATGGTGTCACTATCTCTATGATGTGACAATAGATTATCACCCTGGTAAAGAGAATGTGGTGGATGATGTTTCTAGCAGAAAGTCAAGTTCAACAGCCAATGCATTCTCTATGACAGGTTTCAATAGAGACTTGCTAGTAGAAATGTGGAAGTTGAACTTAGACTTAGGGGTAATAACACAGAGTGATTTGATTGTATAAATGTAAGTTAAGCTTACTTCTTATGATCAGATCAAGAAACTACAATAGGGTGATAGTGAGTTAAACCAGACTATGCATGACATAATAGGAGGAAAAGAGACTACAGTTTAAGTTTTTATGATGATAAGGTGTTATATTAACATGACATGTTGTGTGTATCTCAAGATAGTGTAAAATTCTTTAAGGGGAAAAGCTGAAAGAAAAGATTCTTATGGAAGTGTATGAATTGATGTATGTTATGCTTTCAGGAAAAACTAAGATGAATATGAATCCCAAGAAGTTGAAATGGATTGTCAGATATGCAGAAGGATGCAGTTGAGTATATGGTTAGAAGTAGTGTGTACCAGTAGGGTAAGGCTGAACCCTAGACATCTATAACTACCTTGTAATCTTTTTCTATGCCTGAATGGGAATGGGAATTTATCACAATGGATTTTGTGGTAAGATTTCCCAGGACACCTAGAGGTTGTGATTTGATATGAATGATTGTGGACAGATTAATTTAGTCTGCTCGCTTTCTTCATATTAAGTCGACTTTTGATGTCTCGAAACTTGACAAAGATACGTGGATAAAATAATTAGGTTGCTTGGTAATCCAGATTCAATCATGTCATTTTGAGAACCTAAGTTCACATCTAGGTTGTGGAAACAGTTGCTTTGTGCTTCGGGCACAAAGTTAAGATTCGATACAACCTTTTCATCCGCAGACGGATGGTTAGTTTGAGAGAACCATTCAGACTCTTGAGAACATGCTGAGAGCATGTGTTTTGCTTTTCAGTGGAAATGGGAAGAACATTTAAGTCTTATAGAGTTTGCTTAATGTGAATGTTGAGATTAGAAATACACAACTGGTAATGGTACGGTTTGACTATAAAACCCAGACAATAAAAATTTGGTAAACCATTAGGTGCATGATTTCAAGATAGTAAGATAGCATTAAAATATGTAAATAAACCTAGTGCATGCTTCCTGTTATGTTAATGGGTATGACTTAACATTTTCATGAATTGACACGTTTCTCTGAGATATCATTAGAAATTCTCAAGTACTATTAATTATTTGTGTTATGATATGTAAGCAACTCTTAATTGAGTTATGTGTTGCACAAACCAGGAATTTGGTTGACATGCACGTACTTCGAGAAATTTCAGACAATTGATAAATATTACAGATGGTTTCTTATTAGTGGAGAAAATTCCTTTTATTGGTGTCGCAAGATGTTCAATTACATGAATTCAGTATGTATGTGCCAAAAATTGATTGAGTTTGAAATATCTATGAATTTTAAATTTGCCTGCATACATGATATAAAGATTACTCAGTAATTACAATGATTTGAAATATACTGTTCTGGCAGTTGTAGAATGATACCGTATTGTGATTTGAATTGCAATCAAACCGATGAGATAATGGAAACCCTAAGAGTAGGGTGTTGCCATGTGATTACTGAATGAGGAAACCCTAAGAGTAGGGTGTTGGCATGTGATGAATGAATAAGGCAAATGAAGCCCTAAGGATAGGGTGTACGATGAATCAAGTATTTTGATATCAATTCTCAGTATCAGATGTAGTGATATTTAACAGTTAAATTGCATGATTTAATTTTAGTACCAAGTTGACATGCATTCTATTTATTTAAGAATTTTAGTTTGTTTGCATGAATAATATGATAATTTCTTGGTAATTACCATAAGTTGGGATACTGTTATAACAGTTCCGAAAAGACAATGTCTCGTTGGTTGATCTGGAATCAGATCAGATGTGTCCTAGATTAAGGGACCTAAGTAGATGGTTGATCAGAGGATCAAGAAACTCACGAATTGTGAGGTACCATTAGTGATAGTTTTGTAGAGCAATCTTAATTTAGAAGAAACCATGTGAGAACTTGAGTTTGAGATGCATAACAAGTCTCCTTTCTCTTTTAGGAATTTCGGGACGAAATTCTTTTAAGGGGAAAAGGTTGTTATGACCCACTTCCTGATTAACTAATAAATACCTCGAATTACGTAAAACACCGCAATTAGTGTTGAACATCAAATTAAATATCATGGTTAATCAAAATAAGCTAATATGTGAAGCAAGGGTTGAGATTGAATCATCTGAAGTAACTAAGACAATTTCAAGGTTGATTGTTGAATAAGTTAAATGCCAATATGCAATTAGTGTTTTGACCTGATGTGACAAGCTAGTTAACATGATTTTATGCCCCGGGATGATAGAGAATTCTGTGCTTAAACCGTTGCAAGAAAAATCACCCGAAACCGACTTCCGAGTTAAAAGATACGGACTTTTGAATGTTTAGGGACCTAGCTGTAATTATCGGAAATAATTGGGCAATTTGCATTACGGCCCCTCCGCGAACCGACCCCTATCTCTTCTTCTTTTGCCCGATAGAACAGGGCAACCGCTAAGCGGCACCCAAAGCAGCCACCCAGCGGTCGATCAAGGACCTAGTAGCCCCGTCCAGCAGCGCCCACCTTCCCCCTTCTCCTTCTATCTCCTTCATCTTCCCTCTTCCTCATCCTAATCGCACCTCGGAGTGCTTGGGCGGCGCCTCCAACCTGCAACCAGCAGCAGCGCCGGCCGTGTTCAAGCAGCAGCTAGGAGCCGTCTTGGGCGCGGCCAGCACCTCAGAAATGCTGCCTCGACTCCGACTTGGTGGTCCATGTCAAAAACCGCAGCCCTAGCTGCGAGCAGCAATCCAACCAACTCCCCCTCTCCTTCTTGTATGTGTGTAGAGCTGCTATTTGCAGCAGGTCCGGCCAGAATCCTTCTTGAGCGCGAGGAGCTGCACCAAGCAGTGCCAACGAGCTCAGCCTAGTGCCTCGAGCATGAATCCGCAGCCCCCTCAGCCCCGAGAAGCACCTAGCTACATCTGTAGCTTGTTTCCTCAACCAGTACAAGAAGAAAGCTACTGTTGGATTGAATAGATCCAAACCGGAGCTCGATTGATACACAATAGAGCAAGGTAAGACCAGCACGCAGTTCGGTTTTGAGGATAGGATTAGATTCCGTAGATTAAGTCCAAGACATAGCTTTAGAATCGAGTTTATCTTCAATAAGTTTTCCATTTCTGCGCAGGTGCACGGCGTGCAAATCAGTTTGCACGGCGTACAGAGTTACAGATAGCAGAACGAGTTTTTGCCCAGGTGCACGGCGTGCAGCCCAGGTGCACGGCGTGCACTCTACTGTAAAGGGAAGAATTAGGCATGGTTGTGGACGTTTTTCGGTGTATACGAACACACCGAAGTGGGTGAGTAGTAGTTCATTTAGAAATCAGTACTTAACTCAATTCAAATGCTTAATTGCTTCTGTATCAATTTATATAACTTCTAAACAGTATAGTACATACAATAGTGTATGTTAGATTTATTGGAAATGAATTTCTTATTATGCTTTGAGAAAATGATAAATTTCCTGTATTATAGCTGCAATGTATTTACTGATTTCAAATAGATGTTTAGCAATTGAAACTGGATATATGATATCGATTCGTGTTTAATTACGATAAAGGTTATATATGCGCTTCTTGTGATGTTCAAATTGTGCATTATGTATGGAATGTAATCTTCCTATTATTTGTTTATTGTTTAATCAAGTATAGACTTAGATGCCCTAACACCGTAGAACCCCATAAGTTGTATCTGCAGCTTTGGGGTGAAACTCGTGTTGCAACATCATCCGTGCTTGTGTCGCGGACAAACGAGGAAAGAGAAAATGCAGTGTCTAACAACAATCGTGCTTGTGTCACGATGGCACTGGGCAAGGAAAAAGGAAAACACGGTTATCTAACACCATTCGTGCTTGTGTCACGAAGGTAACCCTGTGACTCTCCGCCGGTGTACTCAGGTTTAAGGAGGAGTCGGGTGCACTCAGAGTAGTGCTTGAGGCCGTAGAGCCTATGTTTCTAGCCGGCGAGCCAGTGTACCTGTGGTAGAACAGGGCTGGCGTCAGACTTAGCATTTCCCGGGTGTGTCGCTAAGTCTTGTACGGTGGGATCGTAGCATGGACTTGTTACGGATCTTTATATGCAGAGTACACTGTATATATTTAGGGCATAATAAAATGAATAAATAATCATGTAGGTTCACACTAAATTTATATAACTGTTCATTTACCTGAATTACTTGTTGATGATTTAGAATGTGGTTATTAACTGTATATTTGTTATGTATTTAGAATTGCCTTGCTTAGTTCTGCATTTATGTTAATTTCAATTTATAAACCTGATGAGTTGTTTATTGATAGCTAAGTGAAATGCTATTCACTGAGCGAGTAGGCTCATACCTCTACTCAAAACATTTTCAGGTTATCATCAGCAGCAGGAAATCAGAAGGATCGATTTATCCTTTCGCCTAGTCGATAGAAGGTTCGTAGTTGGTAGTTAGAGGTCTCTTAGTCCATTCCCCTCGATCCTCGGGACAAGGTGTGAGTGAGAGAGAGAATGTCTTTAAAGATGTAAATATTCTGTTATGCTTTATTTATGTCAAACAATGTAATATGTTGTAGATTCTGCGTATATTGCTATTCAGTTAATAAAGATGCTTCCGCAAATTTGTTTAGTTTCATTTTACAGCATAAATCGGATTATCCTATTAATCTCTTTAAAAGGTTTTAAAAAGTGAAGAGTGGCTGGCTTATGTGTAAATCCCATCCTGTTGCGTCTTAATCTCGTGGTTTATGGTTAATGTGAGATTGGGGCGTGACATGCATGCTACCCACCACGACCGTGGCACCCCGCCACGGCCGTGGCCACCACCATATCACCACTTCCTTCATCCCACGACCATTTTCACCATCCCACGGTCGTCCCCCACTACCATCACCACGGTCGTGGTACACTCACCACGGCCGTGGTACACCCACCACGGCCGTGGTACACCCACCACGGCCGTGGTGCTCACCTACCCTATACAACTTTCCACTATTTTTCCTATTTTGACCCCACTTAGCCCTAGCTCCTATATAAGCACTAGTTGCTGCTAGGGCTCGAGACAGAGCACTCCCTAGCCGTCACCTAGCTGCTCCCTTGCATCCATTGCTCCCATCCACCCATTTCCTTGCATTCACCCCCATTTCCACCCACTTTCCACTCATTTCCACCATAGAAACCTAGTTATTGCTCCCATCCACCCATTTCCTTGCATTCACCCCCATTTCCACCCACTTTCCACTCATTTCCACCATAGAAACCTAGTTTCTCTAGGTTTCTATCCACCCATTCCACCATTTTCATGCACTCCTACACCATTGGAGGAGGGAGGATGTCTGCAACTGCTTGGAGGTGAAGAAGAAGGCCACTTCATCAAGCTTCATGGAGTTTCTTCCTCTTCTACCCCTTTCTTTTCCTGTTTTCATGATCATGTATAGCTAAGCCCCCTTGTGGTGGGCTGTTTGGGATTAAAATGTTACTTTGATACCATGTTGGGGGATAAATTCTTGTAATGAACTCAATTCATATTTATGATTATTACTTCTTGCTTCCATCTCTTTTCCTATCTTATTGCATGTGGTTTGTGCTTCTTGTATGAATTGCTTGTTTTGAGATTTTTGATGACACTTCATTTCTAGGAGGAATTGGGATGTATGTGGCAATCTTAAGAATGGCTCCTAGGTCCAATTAGTGGATCCCTAGCTAGCTCACTTTGTTCCTACATACACACCCCTCCTCTTACAAATGTGTGTGAGATTTAAGTGGCTAGTGTAAGTGAGAGTGATGCAATTTCCTAGGGCCTTCTAAAGGCTAGAGTGGCTAGTGGAATGAGGATTAACCCCTTCATCTCCACTCCCATCTCTACCCTCAACCCTCAATTGTCCACTATCAATTACCCTAGAAACCTAGATTTGGCCAATCTCACTAGAACTACACCTAACATTAGTCTTCTACTAGTAGTATAGGGTATGTTCTAATGGCATTGCCCTTGTTGTTTGGTTTGGTAATCTAGATATGAATCGAGCACCATGCATGTTTAATGAACTCCCCCAACTAAAATCAAAGTGACATTCCCCAAACGGCCCACCCACCTTAATCACCTTGCTTAAACCCTAATCGCTTAGTCTACTTGTTAATGCTAGCTTAGTTCAATTGCTTTAGTTTAACTTAGTAAATTGCTTAGTTCTACCATTCAATGTTACCTTAGGTTCTTGCTCTTGCTAGTAGTTAGTTTAGTTCTTATTTACTCCTTACCCTGCTAGAGCAGTGTAGCCCTTCTTGCTCCTGCTTAGTTAGCTTGATAACTTTGTTCACTAATTTGCTTGCTCTTTCATAATTTAGTTTCCTTTTCACATTTCTTACTTGCTCATTAGTGTAACCAACCAACAATCAACCTTAAAACCCTAAAAACCCTACTCTCCGCACTAGGAACGTAGCTCACGCTGTCTAACTCTAGCGCCCCCTTTATCCTCGCGGATCGACCCCATACTTACCGCCTCACCTATACTACGACACGACCCCGTGCGCTTACAGGCGTAGTGTCTTAGTAGACATAGGTAGTTAGTGTGGGACCATATAAATTTTGAAAGCACAATCCCATATCTCGTGCACTCTGACCTCGTGGGGTGTAAAAGCACCACTAGCGGAGATGCACCAAGCTTTCTGGCACCGTTGCCGGGGATAGAGGCGCTCAGCCTAGTTAGATAGTGTAGCTTAGCCTTTCCTTTTGCCCTCACCATTGCTATTATTTATTCTTTGTGCTACTCTTGCATATTGGTTTGCTAACTTGGTTCCTGGTTGTTTGTTTGTGACTTGCGCAGGTGACAGCTATGCATGCATAGCACGCGTTCGACTTGCACCGACTTGGTGGTTTACGACCCTGAGATTGGGAGAAGAAGACGTCAAGCTCGCCGCAACCTACACCAAGAGGCCGAGATGGCACAGAACGACCCACCACCGGAGGTTCCACCGCCACATCGCCTGCTTCATGAGTATTTCACACTGGGGAACTACAACTCCCCCATCACCACTCTAGTTGACCAGATGCCAGGTCAATAGTTCTCCATCCCGCCGGCACTCTTGGGGCTTCTCCCTACATACTTCGGTATGGAGAATGAGAACCCCTACCACCACATAGACGCGTTCCTTGAAACGTGTTCTACCTTCTGCACGCCGGCCGCCACAGACGACTCGATCAGGAGGACGCTCTTTCCTTTCTCCCTCAAGGAGAAAGCCAAGGAGTGGTACGTCTCCAGGCCAGAGCTCGTCACATGGAATGAAGTAAAGAATGAGTTTCTGAAGAAGTTCTTTCCAATAGCAAAGTTATCCTACATGAGAAGATGCATCACGTCCTTCGCCCAAAAAGAGAACGAACCCTTCCATGAGGCATGGGAGAGGTTCCACAAGTTGCTTCATGACTGCCCTCATCATGAGGTTCCGCTTTGGCAGCTAGTTTGGGCCTTCTACACCGGGCTTGAGGAGCAAAGCCAAAACAACGTCGATTCTTCTTGCGGGGGCACGTTTATGGAAAAGCCACCCGAGGAATCATGGCCGCTGTTTGAGCATCTCGCCGAGAATTCACGCCACCGAGCTTCCACTAAAGGGGGACATTGCGGCAGGAACTACATCCCTCCCCCTTCTTCCGTAGCTCCTACACGCAATGCCACCGACCCCAACATGATGAAAATGATGGCAGATATGATGCAGATGATGAAGAATCAAGTGGGTGGCTCTTCTAGCCAACCTGCATTGGATGTGGACACTGTAGATGAGGAAGTTAACGCTTTACATTCCTTTGGTGGCCGCAACAACTAGGGTCCAATCTCCCAATCCTACGCCCCCGAGTGAAGGAACCACCCAAATTTCTCTTGGAGACAACAGAACGAGGATGGGCAAGGACAGGGGCAGCAGAAGCCACGCTACAGCTCCATGTTTGAGGACGAGGTTCTAGGAAGGCTAAGGAGCCTAGATGAAGTAAAAAAAGATGGCAATGCACATGGGAAATCCATAAACCGTCTTGAGCAGAGGTTGGACCAAATTTCTCTCTCTTTGGCTAGGAGGGAAGAAGGTAGACTTTCGTCTCAACCACTGCCAAATCCAAACAATGATGGGGTTTTTCTAGGGAACACTTCAAGTGCTTATGTTCCACCATCTTACCAAGCCCCACCAAACCCCTATGCTCCTCCACCTCCCCAAGCGCCGCTCAATTATCAATATGCTCCACCTCCACCTCACACTTACCAACAACCACCTCCACAATATCACCCCCCACCACAACAACAACCACAACCCCAATTCATCCTTCAAAATCCCAACTCCCCTCACCAAAGGCCTCCACCACCCCAACAGCCACAACCACCTCCACAAGCTCCCTCTTCTACCACCCATGAGCATGTGAAGGCTGTAACTACGTTGAGGAGTGACAGGATGTTGGAGAGGCCCCATGGTGCAGTTGTTGGCAGAGATGACACCGAGGCAGGGCAGGTTGATACTGAGATGCAGATTGATGATACTGTGATAAGAGGCAGTGTTGATACCATGACGCCGAGCAGTGATACTGTGATACCGAGCAGTGATACTGTGATTCCAGTGATACCAGTGGATGATACTGTTGATTTGGACCGATTGGGTTCCCAACTCCCTCCATATCCTGATGCACTCGAGGAGCCTTCTGCTGCAAAGAAAAAGAAGAAGCATGCAGATGATATTTTGGAGATCTTCAAGAAAGTGAAAATCAATGTACCTCTTATAGACGCAGTCAAGCAAATTCCGTCCTATGCAAAGTTTATTAAAGAATTGTGCACATTCAAAAGAAAGACAACAGGGAGAACGCCTAAGAAGATCAATCTCACCGAGCAAGTGAGCTCCATTCTCCAACACACCATCCCCCAGAAAAGAAAAGACCCCGGTGCTCCAATCATCTCATGCTACATCGGGGCACATCGCATAGACCAGGCTCTTCTTGACTTAGGGTCTAGCATAAACTTGATGTCGTATGATCTGTTTGCTGAGCTCCAAATGGGGGAGTTGAGGCTGACCCATTGCACTTTACAGTTGGCTGACTGATCTGTGAAGATGCCTAGAGGGCGTGTGGATGATGTGTTGGTCCGTCTTGATGAGGATACTTCTGCCTTCTTCCCAGCCGACTTTATCATTCTTGATATGGAGAAGGAAGCTAGAAAGGTGCCAATCATCTTGGGGAGACCTTTCTTAGCCACAGCTGATGTCGTGATCCATGTGAGGACTGGGACCATGTATGTTACCTTCATGCACATGAAGATCTGGTTGAACATTTTCAAGTCTTCTACTACAGCTGAAGTGATAGGGGCCACCGAAGAAGATTGTTATTTGGTGGAATGCCTAGATGAGATTGTTGAAGAGTTCCTACCTGCGTGGATTGAGACTGCTACTCAAGGTAGAGGTCTTGAACCAATTGTTGAGTTCCCTGACGACGATGATGAGGATGATGAAGGGTGTGAGCTAGCCTTAGTGGCTGCAAGCCAGGACCTCCCGTCTATTTCTGCACCTTTGAAAAACTCCCTTGAAGCACCCCCGGTTCTTGAGTTGAAGAAACTTCCTGAAGGATTGAAGTACGCTTTCCTTGGCTCAAATGACACCCTCCTGGTAATCATTTCCTCCATTCTCTCTCTTGAGCAAGAAGATTCCTTGATGGAAGTCTTGAGGAAGAACATCCAAGCCATTGGATGGTCCATTGCTGACTTGAGAGGGATTGACCCCTCTATCTGTGTGCATCGGATATACTTGGAAGAAGATGCGAGGTCGACCCGTCAAATGCAAAGAAGGCTAAATCCAAAGTTGAAGGATGTTGTAACTCAAGAGGTTGTTAAGTTGCTTGATGCGGGGATCATCTATCCCATTTCTGACAGTATGTGGGTGAGTCCCATCCAAGTTGTGCCCAAGAAGGGCAGGATTACGGTTGCAGAGAATGCCGATGGTGAGCTTATGCCGGTGAGAGAGAAGTCAAAGTGGAGAATGTGCGTGGATTACCGGAAGCTCAACGAAAAGACAAAGAAGGACCACTACCCACTTCCATTTCTTGATCAGATCTTAGAGAGATTGGCTGGGCAGAGCTTCTACAATTTTCTTGATGGGTACTCGGGATATTTTCATATTGCTGTGCATCCGGCGGACCAGGAAAAGACGACATTCACTTGTCCAAGTGGTACATTTTCCTACCGAAGAATGCCGTTTGGATTGTGCAATGCCCCTTCCACTTTCCAGAGATGTGTAATCTCGATCTTTGCTGACATGCTTGATTTGTCACTTGAGGTTTTCATGGATGATTTTTCAGTTTTCGGGAAAACCTTTGATGAGTGCTTGCTACATCTAGCTGCGGTTCTGGAAAGATGTGTGAAAGTTCGCTTAGTTCTATCTTGGGAAAAAAGTCATTTCATGGTACCTGAGGGTATAGTTGTGGGACACTGAGTTTCAAAAGATGGGATTGAAGTTGACAAGGCCAAGGTGGGCCTTATTTCTACACTCGACTTTCCTTCAACCGTAAGACATGTACGATCTTTCTTGGGACATGCAGGCTTCTATCGGCGTTTTATCAAGGACTTTAGCAAAATCTCAAGACCACTCTGTCGATTACTTGAGAAAGATGTTGAATTTCAGTTTGATGACAAATGTGTTGAAGCCTTCAATCATCTAAAAGAGAGGCTTATTTCTACTCCTATCATGCAGCCCCCGGATTTCTCTTTGCCGTTCGAGATCATGACGGATGCATCTGATATGGCGGTGGGGGTTGTGCTGGGTCAACGCATCGGCTGAATTCCTCATGCTATCTATTATGCAAGCAAAACATTAGACGATGCTCAAAGAAACTATACGACTACCGAGAAGGAGTTTCTTGCAGTGATCTTCGCTCTTGACAAGTTTTGGCCGTATCTCTTGCAAAACAAAGTGACAATCTACATGGACCATTCTGCATTGAAGTATCTCATGTCCAAGAAAGACTCAAAGCCAAGGTTGATCTGATGGATTTTGTTGCTCCAAGAATTTGACATAGAAATTGTGGATATGAAAGGAATAGAAAATGGTGTTGCAGATCATCTCTCCCGCCTTGAGGGACCTTTCGATGTGACAAGTCCAATCAAAGAGACAATGCCACATGAACAACTCCTCTTAGTCTCATCTGTCCAAAAGCCATGGTACAAGCACATAGCAAATTTCCTAGCTAGTGGGAGGATACCGAGCATGTGGACAAGAGAGGAAAGCAAGAGATTATTTGCTATGGTAAAGAACTACAATTGGGATGACCCTCACCTCTTTAAGTATTGCCCGGACCAACTCATTAGGAGGTGCATTCCGGAGATGGAGCAGCAAGAAGTCTTATCTATGTGTCATTCCGGAGTGTGTGGAGGCCATTTTGGACGGAAACGCACGGCCGCCAAAGTTCTTCAATGTGGATTCTACTGGTCGACATTGTTCAAAGACGCTCATGACTTTTGCAAGAGTTGCATCAAGTGCCAAAAAGTAGGCACTATCACAAAGAGAGACATGATGCCTTTGTCACCTATCCTGGTGGTAGAAGTGTTTGATGTTTGGGGGATTGACTTTATGGGTCCTTTCCCTCCTTCTTTCGGGTATGTCTACATCTTGGTCGCCGTAGACTATGTATCAAAATGGATTGAGGCTGTGGAAACAAGAACAAATGATCATAAGGTGGTGTGTGATTTCGTGAAATCCAACATCTTTAGCCATTTTGGTGTTCCAAGGGCTATGATTAGTGATGGCGGGAGTCATTTCATTCACCGCACCTTCGAAGGGCTGCTAAAGAGACATGGAGTTAACCATCGTGTAGCTACTCCTTATCACCCTCAAACGAGTGGTCAAGTTGAGTTGGCCAATCGGGAGATAAAGCTCATTTTGGAGAAGACGGTGCGACCGGACCATAAGGATTGGTCACTTCGACTCAATGAAGCTTTATGGGCATATAGGACTGCATATAAAGCCCCGATTGGCACTACACCGTTCAAGCTTGTATATGGTAAGAGTTGCCATTTGTCGGTTGTGATGCAGCACAAGGCATTGTGGGCCTTGAAGACGATGGACTTCGATGAAGAGAAAGCCGGAATGAAAAGAAAGTTTCAATTGCATGAGCTAGAAGAAATGCGGCATGAAGCATACGAAATGTCAAAGAACTGCAAGGAAAGAACCAAGTTTCTACACGACAAGATCATAAAGAAGAAAGAGTTTGAGCCCGGCAAATGGGTATGGTTGTACAATTCAAGGATGAAGTTCTTCCCCGGAAAGCTTCGTTCTAGATGGGAAGGTCCTTACCTTGTCAAGAAGGTGTACCCATCCGGGGCAGTGATCATTTGTGCAAAAGAAGGAGCTAAGGAATTCGCTATTAATGGGAAAAGGCTAAAATCTGTTGTTGAGGTCGGCCCAGACAAGGCCAACCAAGATTTCGATATTGTCATGCTTATAGAAGAAGAATCTGAGGACGAAGAATGCTTGGACGAGGATGAGAAAGGGATTTACTACAAGGATCTTTTGAAGATTCCCAAAAAGTGAAAAAAGTCCAACAATCAATAAGCCTGGCTGAAGGCGTTAAATTTAGCGCTAGTGGGAGGCAACCCACGTGGTTTTGAGATTCTCGAACCCTTCTTTTGATACTTTGATTTTGTTTTACAAAAATACACACACGCACACTTGTGCTTTACAATTTTTGTTTGAGTTTTGATGATGGCAGGTGATAGACATTAGAGAGAGGGGATGTAGAAGTTAATTGTGGTCATTCAGTCATGGTTGTGGCAAAAAGAACAAATAAAATTCAAAGCTCAAGTTTTAAAGTTTAAAAACTGAAGAAACAACCCCACCACGGTCGTGGAGACAGACCACGACCGTGGTGTTTTTGGACAAACATGGCTGTGGCCCTCCGCCACGGCCGTGGGAATTATTGCTACCAAATGGCCAAAGTTACAGGTTGTCATGAAGATCGGCCACGACCGTGGCGCATCGACCACGACCGTGGTGCTCTTGGCCAAACACGGTCGTGGCCCTCCGCCACGGCCGTGGGAATTATTGCTACCAATTGGCCAAAGTTATAGGTTGTTTTGAAGATCGGCCACGACCGTGGCGAGTCGACCACGATCGTGGCATGAGGATAAGGCCACGACCGTGGTTGGATGCCACGACCGTGGAGAGGTCAGACCAGGGTTCTCTTCATCGACAACACGACCATGGCACCCGCCACGGCCATGCAACCCAACCCTAACCACGACCGTGGCCACCTGCCACGACCGTGGCCGAACCTGGTTCAGGAAAACAAATATACTTTTAAGTGTCCAAAAATGACCCTCCCCCTCATTCCTTCGTCTTCCACCTCCAGAAAATGACCGTGGCGGCGAAAGATGTCCCCGTGCTCCCCCATTCACCACCAAATCCACCACAATCCACCCCCTTTTGACCCCCAATCCATCCCAAATCGACCCCCAGCCTTCCCTCTCCCATTCCCACCGTCCAATCTCTCCCAATCACATCTCCATCTCCATTTCTATCTCCATTCTACCCAGCAACTCCCCCACACAAAACATCCACAAAAACCCCTCCATTCTCGCCCAAATCCACCACTAATCATATAACCATCATCCGTACATCACTATCCTTCCATTCCATCCATAAAACCACACCCATACCACCTTCTCCACCAAATCCAAAAATTCCCCTCCTACACCACTCCCACCTCCATTTTCGCAATGAAGAAGATTGGGAAGGCTATCACAAAGGGGACGAACATCCTCACCAGAGGGAAATGGCATTCTAAAAATGCCTCCTCCGACATGTCAATTCCATCCCACACCCCATCACCCACCACTTCCGCCCACCATTCTCTCCACTGGTCGCAATCGGTGAGCGGATCACACTCTCGCTCATCTGATAGCCACCACATCACAAACGCTACCTACGAGGGAGAAGATGAAGAAGAGGAGGAGTCCATGGGGGTTGACATGGACAACCTCATTGATGAGATTGAGCAGGCAACCGCAAGAAGAAACCAACGATCCAAAGTGGCATCGTCCTCATCCAGGCTGCCTCCAAAGCCCGCACCACCCCGCCACTCAACATCCAGCGCGGCGGCGAGACGTGAGGTGCAGCCGCAACACTCACGGCAATTGCAGCACGACGAGGAGCAGTCGGCCCACTGGTACAATTTTGATACCAGTTCGGGGTCACAATCTTATGCGATGGAGGAAGAGCAAGATAGCGAGGAGGAAGAGGTGGAGCTGGAGCCGGAAGGAGAAGATGTCATGACATTTTTGGAGGTAGACAGAGAGAAGACCCTAGGCAAAGCACCAGCGGGGGTGTCCTATGGTAGAGGGCATAGGAAAAAGAAGGTTGATCATATCTACCCCGAGTGCATGACGAGGTGAGTCGTCACCACCAAGTATGGGTCTCAGAAAGTGATTGAGGATCTAGGGATCAAGGAGGAAGTGGAAAGGAACTTAAAGAGAATAGGGTTGTGGGATGTCCTTTTCACACCGCAGCCGACCTACGTCGCCTTGACCCAAGAGTTCTTCGCTACTCTCGAAAGGACTAGAGTGAGGGGCTGTGATGCAATCAAATTTGCAATAATGGGCAAGGTGCACACCCTCACTTCCACTGAGCTGAATGGGATTTTTGCTGCAAGTCCTGAAGAGGCCGTCAAGATGAATGATGGATTGCTAGAGAAGGTGAAAAAATTGGATTATGCCTATTTCTGGGAGCAAATTACAGGCAGCGGCGTGTACGATGCAGGAAGATCAAAGACAGCCACAATAAGCAATCCAATGATGCGCTATGTGCAAAAGGTCGTGGCAAACACAATTGTAGGGAGGTATGATAATCAAGGCTCTATCTCACAAAAAGATATGTTTGTCGTGATATTAATGTACCTCAAGAAGTACCTCGACCTTGGTGTTCTATTGATTGATCATATGAAGTCTATACCCTACAAGAGCACAAAACCCTTTGTCATGGGTGGGTTTGTGACTTCGATTGCACTAGCGCTGGGGTACGATCTCTCGGGGTTACAGGACGCACTTGAGGCAGAGTTTGTGGACCTCAACTACTTGGTGCACTCACACACTATAAAGATAAAGGACAAGAAGATGATCTACCTTACTACTAGTGTGCCAGACTTCGAGCTCGAGCTGCCATACCACGCGGTGCCTCTTCTTTCCGCGGTGGGAATTAATTTCAATGTGATAGAAAAACTTCTCAAATGGTAGCAAGAACACCCACGAGAGACGTATACAAGGGGAGCCACTGCCGTACATGAAGAAATCACTGAATCTAATGTACAAGGGCATGAGCATGAAGCAGAAGAAGAACGGCAGCCCCAAAGAATTAGAAGGAGGGATGAGGGTACATCCCAGCTGCAGCCGCCCTCAGGGAACACCTATGACATGGCTACCATCCAGGCGCACCTTGAGAGTATTCAGAAGACTCAAGGCGACATGCAGCTTGTCCAGCAGTACATGTTGTAAGATCAACAGCAGATGCACTACCAGATCAACCACTTGTACCAATACCAACATGCCCAAGCAACACGAAACCCCGAATGGGGTGCAGACTTTTGGGGTGGTATAGCTGGACATCCGCAGGCGTATCCTCCACCCCAGGATGACTACTGGGGTCACTATTACCAGCATCCTCCATCAAGCTCAGCTCCAGACTCGACACCTCCTCCATATCCTCCGAGCATGCCAGACCAGCCACCACAGCCATGATACTTCCCCTATCTCCCCTAAGCTATAGTTTCATGCTGAGGACAACATGATTCTAAAGTTTGGGGTGGGTAGGGCGGTACGCATCATCCTTTCTCTCTAGTTTTGGTCATTTTGATATCACCCTGCCATCTAGTTTAGTTTTACTGTTTTTTCTCTTTTCATTGCATCTTTGCATAACATGTAGTTGATTTCTGCATTTTTGAGTAATTTTTCAAAATTTTTGCTTTTTCAGCCATGCATTGCATATCATGTAGTTTTTGCTAATTTCTGCATGTTTTAGCTAGGATTTACTTGCTTTTACCTAAAGTTGTGATTGAATTTGATTTAGTGCAATGTGGCACCTTTTTGACCAATTTTGCCCAGATTTGATGTTTCTTGTCCAAAAAGTGTGTTTTGACTCAATCTTTACCATATTGAATGAAATTGCTTATCTTTGACAAATACAAGATGATATGATGTGATGAAGTGCTATGTGATATCAACGAGTGACTTCTTACATGCTCATCACCTCCCTTGGGAATGTGTTGGTTTGATTGAATTATGATCCGAGCAAGCATAGAACGTTTAATGTTTGTGGAGTTACTGGTTTGATATATGGATTTCATTTGGTTCATTCATGTGATGTGATATCTATGGTGAAGTGTTGGAGTAGTTTTCATGTAGGAGACCTTATGTGGAAGAGTATGCCAAGTGACCCCTCTTTTACCCGACCACTCTCTCATCATCTTCATACCCCTCCGCCTCATAAAAAGATGCCAAAGCGCACATATTAGCCATGGCCACCTCCAAAAGTTTGGGGTGGCCACATCTTTACCTCTCCACTTCACTCTATCCACCATATGCCCTATCTACACCAGGGGCAAGAAAAGAAAAGAAAAGAAAAAGAAAAACAAAACAAAATAAAAGGATGCTCCTGTTTAAGAGCATTCAAATAAAGAAAAGATGAGTGTGTAAAAACACTCCAAAAATCTTACCACATCCCTTTCTTCCACTTTTATACCCATTGAGCTAGGAAACTTCAAACCTAGCTCACTTTATCCCTTTTCCGCAGCCATGTGGGTCATTTGGCATAACTTGAAGCATAAGGTTGAACGCATGAAAGTGAAACAACACTCCTAGTCACCGGCGATTAACATCATCATGAAACGGTCTACCCGGAACCTTATGAATGAGTTATTGACGACTTGTGCAATCCATGCATTATATGCAAAGTTCATGTGCTTTGTGCTCCCTTCATGGTTGGTTTGTGAAAGCAGAAGAGGAGGGAAGTGATTTGCATGTACCTAGTCACCATTGATCCCATTTAGCATTTGTCGCCCATCATATTGAATTTGTCATATCTTTTGATTGTAGAAAATGGAAAAGAGATTGAGTTGGAGCATACTTGAGGACAAGTATGTTTCATGTTTGGGGTGGTGATCCAACCCTATTCTAGGGCTGTATCTTGTGTCATTTTGTACTTTTATCACATTCAAATGCATTAGAATTACATGTTATCCTCCCCAATATGATTATCATTGCAAATACGCTTATGGATGTTCTTTGCACTGTTTTTCAGGTACTTGGACCATGCTTAGATGGACTAGGGAGAGAGAGGGACCCAAAGAAGGCCCCAAAGTCTCCCTCAACCTACCTCAAGTGGCCAAGACTCATCCTCAAGCAAAGACATCCGAAATTGACAAAGTAAGAAGAGAAATCAAGAAGTCAAGCCCCACCACGGCCGTGGCCCCAATGCCACGGTCGTGGCTTTTTTGCCAAAATCCAACAGGTTGCAACAGGGAAATCCACAGATCACCCACGACCGTGGCCTCTCATCCACGACCGTGGCCACTGAAGACAACACGGCCGTGGCACCCTGCCACGGTCGTGGGAATTAATTTATAAAAAGTCAGGTTGCAACAGGGATTTGGCCTCACTGACCATGATCGTGGCCAAGTCGCCACGACCGTGGCCGATGTTGATCAAGATGCCTGTGGCCCCTCCCCACGGTCAGCTCCAACTCCTCCAAAACGGTTGTGTTACCCAACACGGTCGTGGTGCATGCTACCCACCACGACCGTGGCACCCCGCCACGGCCGTGGCCACCACCATATCACCACTTCCTTCATCCCACGACTATTTTCACCACCCCACGGTCGTCCCCCACTACCATCACCATGGTCTTGGTACACCCACCACGACCGTGGTGCTCACCTACCCTATACAACTTTCCACTATTTTTCCTATTTTGCCCCCACTTAGCCCTAGCTCCTATATAAGCACTAGTTGCTTCAAGGGCTCGAGGCAGAGCACTCCCTAGCTGTTACCTAGCTGCTGCCTTGCATCCATTGCTCCCATCCACCCATTTCCTTGCATTCACCCCCATTTCCACCCACTTTCCACTCATTTCCACCATAGAAACCTAGTTTCTCTAGGTTTCTATCCACCCATTCCACCATTTTCATGCACCCCTGCACCATTGGAGGAGGGAGGACGTCTACAGCTACTTGGAGGTGAAGAAGAAGGCCACTTCATCAAGCTTCATGGAGTTTCTTCCTCTTCTACCCCTTTCTTTTCCTATTTTCATGATCATGTATAGCTAAGCCCCCTTGTGGTGGGCTGTTTGGGATTAAAATGTTACTTTGATACCATGTTAGCGGATAAATTCTTGTAATGAACTCAATTCATATTTATGATGATTACTTCTTGCTTCCATCTCTTTTCCTATCTTATTGCATGTGGTTTGTGCTTCTTGTAAGAATTTCTTGTTTTGAGTTTTTTGATGACACTTCATTTCTAGGAGGAATTGGGATGTATGTGGCAATCTTAGGAATGGCTCCTAGGTCCAATTAGTGGATCCCTAGCTAGCCCCCTTTGTTCCTACATACACACCCCTCCTCTTACAAATGAGTGTGAGATTTAAGTGGCTAGTGTAAGTGAGAGTGATGCAATTTCCTAGGGCCTTCTAAAGGCTAGAGTGGCTAGTGGCATGAGGATTAACCCCTTCATCTCCACTCCCATAACTACCCTAAACCCTCAATTGTCCACTATCACTTACCCTAGAAACCTAGATTTGGCCAATCTCACTAGAACTACACTTAACCCTAGTCTTCTACTAGTAGTATAGGGTATGTTCTAATGGCATTTCCCTTGTTGTTTGATTTGGTAATCTAGATATGAATCGAGCACCATGCATGTTTAATGAACTCCCCCAACTAAAATCAAAGTGACATTCCCCAAACGGCCCACCCACCTTAATCACCTTGCTTAAACCCTAATTGCTTAGTCTGCTTGTTAATGCTAGCTTAGTTCAATTGCTTTAGTTTAACTTAGTAAATTGCTTAGTTCTACCATTCAGTGTTACCTTAGGTTCTTGATCTTGCTAGTAGTTAGTTTAGTTCTTATTTACTCCTTACCCTACTAGAGCAGTGTAGCCCTTCTTGCTCTTGCTTAGTTAGCTTGATAACTTAGTTCACTAATTTGCTTGCTCTTTCATAATTTAGTTTCCTTTTCGCATTTCTTACTTGCTCATTAGTGTAACCAACCAACAATCAACCTTAAAACCCTAAAAACCCTACTCTCCGCACTAGGAACGTAGCTCACGCTGTCTAACTCTAGCGCCCCCTTTATCCTCGCGGATCGACCCCGTACTTGCCGCCTCACCTATACTACGACACGACCCCGTGTGCTTGTGGGTGTAGTGTCTTAGTAGACGTAGGTAGTTAGTGTGGGACCATATAAATTTTGAAAGCACAATCCCATATCCCGTGCGCTCCGACCTCGTGGGGTGTAAAAGCACCACTAGCGGAGACGCAAGGAGCAACTAAGCAAACCTCTTCTTTGATAGAAGTCGGAAGAACATCGATCTCCTCTTCTTTAACAGACAATGGAAGAGCACTGATCTCCTCTTCTTTAACAGACAATAGAAGAGCACCGCAATGCTTTGTCTTCTTTGATGACCACAGAAGAGCACTAGAGTGGAGACTCCTTCTTCACTTTCCAAATCTTAGACAACCTCCTATCCTTGGAGTAGTCCCACCACAAATCACGAATGAACGAAGAAGATTGGAAAAATGAAAATCACCAATACAGTTCACAATGTACTAGATCAAGCTTATGGACCAATACCACTAATGGATTAAACAATGATGAAGTGGTGGTGTTGGATAACTATGGCTAGGACATGAATTGGGCAGCTATAGAAGATTGCAAATGAAGACTATGGCTGATAGTTGCTCAAATGTTGCTCAAGTGTTGTATTGCAAGAATATAAGTTGTTTTTCAATGCCCCTAGACCACTACTATTCATCAGAATGGTATACAAGTGTTGGGGCATGTTAGGGTAGTGTTCAGAGTTTTCTATGATGAGATATAGACGTTATAGATGGGTCAAAGTAGGTTTAATGGATGAATTATTCGTTAATAAAAATGACATTCCAGAACCTATCTCAGTCGAGAAAACCGTTAATCAGAAGTCAGCTGGTCAAGAAATTGTTCGATCGATGTTGGTCTAAGGGTCAAACTCAGATAACGTCTAACTGTCATTCTAACTTCTTGGTCAGACAAACTAACAATCTTTTCTGAGTTCACAAAACCTCTATCTCGGTCGACAATTTCTTCTCCCGTGAATGACTCAGGACTAGACAATATTGAGGGTTTTCCGGTGTTCTGGGTCGTCGACTGAGGAAGTACTTGGTCGACAATATGGTCGACTGAGTTTTTCTCGACTGAGAATGTCTTTGATCAACCAAGTCCCTAAAAAATGGTTTAACACAATTTGGAAGACTTATCTAATAGTTTTTCTAATGTGACCAACCTACACAGGATACTTGGTTTAAACATATGGTTAGATTTGGGATAGGTGGGGTTGGTCCATAGCTTGATTTTTAATGAGTTCTAATAAATTTTACATTTGTATTATAAATAATCACAAATATAATAATTCAAGTATTTGATATTCCAATCTGGATCAATTTTTCTCAACCATGCTCTTTTATTCATAAAACATTTAGATAAAATTTTAATAATCACAAATACAAAATGTTTGTCTTTATCAAAAGATAAGATGAGCTAATGTCCAATTTTGCCAACAATCTCCCCCTTTTTCAAGATGACAAACATTTTGATAGACAAAAACAATTTCATACTTTGGTGATATATTTCTTGAGTGTCAAAAATGTGTGCACACGTATACTAGAGAGTTATGGAATATGTCATCCAATTCTCAAAGTAATGTGCACCAATTGGATTTATGGTAGTATGATTCTCATTTAAAAAACTCGATTTAGAAAACATAAAGACTCAAGAAATCAAGTGTTTCTTTTGAAATTATTCTCCCCCTTTGTCATTTGAAAAAGGTAAATGAATAATACCCCTTAATATAATGCTTAAAAAAATGTGCAATTTAGCCATGAATCAATACCCAAGAAAGCTTACTTCATTGCGCAAAGAGATCAAAATATACATTTTCAAGAGGTACGATACTTGACTTATCTCTTATTATTCTAAATTGTTCTAAACCAAGTGGTTTTGTAAAAATATCAACTAATTGGTTTTTAGTATCAACATGATGAAGGCATATGTTATTTTTAGCAATATGATCCCAAAGAAAATGATGTCTTACTTCTATATGTTTAGAGTGACTATGTAAAATTTGTTTATGAACTAAATTCATTGCACTTGTATTATCACAAAAAATTGGCGTTGAAGATAATGAAAATCCATAATAATTTATAACTTGTTGCATCCATCAAACTTGTGCACAACATGAGATGGTTGCCATATATTCTACTTCAGTGGTGGATAGAGCAATAATATTTTGTTTCTTACTAAACTAAGAAACAAGTGATTTTTTGAGTAAGAAACAACCTCCACTAGTACTTTTGTGATCAAGGTGACATCTGACGTAGTCGGCATCAGTATATGCCTTAAGGTCGAATGATTGATCTCTTGGGTACCAAATACCATACTCTAATGTACCAGCTAAATATCGTAAGGTCTTTCTGACAGTGACCAGATGAGAATTCATATGATTCCAATTGAAAACATGTGCATAATCCAATGACAAATATAATATCTGGTCAAGATGCAGTTAAGTATAGTAAACTACCAATCATTCCTCTATATAAGGAGTGTTCAATGGGTTCTCCATCCTCATCTTTGTCAATTTTTGTTGAGATTCCCATTGGAGTGGAAGCATGCTTTGAATTTTCCATATTAAATCATTTCAATAGTTCTTTTGCATATTTTTATTGGTTGAGGAAAATACCACGCAAAGTTTGTTTAATTTGAAAACCCAAAAAAATAATGTTAACTCACCTATAAGACTCATTTCAAGTTCTTTTTGCATAATATCACTAAATTGTGTGCAAATGGATTCATTTGAAGCACCAAAAATAATATCATTAACATATATTTAAATGATAAGAAAATTTGATTCATATTTTTTGATAAATAAGGTAGGATCTAATTTTCCCATAGAGAAATCATTTTCAAAAAGATAATTCTTTAAGCATTCATACCAATTTCTAGGAGCTTGTTTTAGACCATATAATGCTTTCTTTAATTTGTAAATGTGATCAGAATGTTTTGCATCTTCAAAGTCGGGAGGTTAAACAACATATACTTCCTCTTGAATTATACCATTTAAAATGCACTTTTAACATACATTTGAAAAAGTTTGATATTTTTATGTGCATCTATAGCTAATAGCATGTGTATTGATTCAAGTCTAGGAACAGTAGAACATGTTTCATCAAAGTCAATTCGTTCCTATTGATTATACCCTTGAGTGAAAAATCTAGCTTTGTTTCTTACAACTTCTCCATCTTCATTTAACTTGTTCCAAAATACCGATTTAGTTCCAATAATGGTTTTCTCTTTAGGTCTAGGCACTAAATCCCACACATCATTTTTAGCAAATTGATTTAGTTCTTATTACATAGCAATGATCCAATAATCATTTTTAAGAGCGTCATTAATCTTTTTAGGTTCAATGATGGATACAAAAGTTGTGTTAGCTACATCTCAAAAATAGAACCTAGTTTTTACTTTATCAAAAGGATAACCAATTGTTAGGTCTTGAGGATGGTCTTTTATTATTCTTGAAATGGGTTGATGAGGTTCTTCATTTGGATTTAGATTTTGTTCATTTTCAACATTATTATCTTCTTTAGGTGATATGGTTAAATCTTCAATTAGTTGTGGAAGATCATTTTCTATTTCATTGTTTATTTTATTTTCATGAAAATGTTACATCAATTGATTCTTCTACCTTTTTGGATACAATCTTAAAGATTCTATAAGCCTTACTTGAGGCTGAGTAACCTAAGAAGAACCCTTTTTGTGATTCTAGATCAAATTCATCTTTATCATCTTTAGTATTCAAAATGTAGCATGATGTTCCAATGGTGTGAAAGTAATCTACTAATTGTTTCTTAGAAATGATTATTTCATATGGAGTGTTTTTAATTTGTGGATGAATTGAAATTCTATTTTGAACATATCATGCGGTATTAACAGCTTCAGCCCAAAAAGTTTTAGGTGTGCCATGTTCTAATAGCATGGTTCTAGCCATTTCTTGCAGAAAACGATTTTTCCTTTCAACGAAACCATTTTGTTATGGAGTGTGTTAAGTAGAAAAATTGTGAGTGTAACCTTTAGATGAACAAAAATCTTCAAATGAATGCTTTTCAAATTCTCCTCCATGATCACTTCTAATGGTGCAAATTTTATTTTGAAGTTGATTTTCTTATCTTTGAGCAAAAATGAATAAATATTTCAATAGTATCATCTTTTCCTGAAAGAAAATGTACCCAAGTATATCTACTATAATCATCAATAATTACAAAGCAATATCTCTTACCTCCTATGGATTGTGTTCTCATTGGTCTAAATAAATCCATATCTATGAGTTCAAGAGGTCTATGTGTACTGCGGATTTTTTTTGTCTTAAAAGATGTTTTGGTTAGTTTTCCTAATGTGCTAGGTTCACAATTTTCGGGATTATCAAAAGAGGTTTTAGGCAGACCACGAACTAGATCATGTTTAATTAATTTTTTAATAACATGAATACTTGCATGTCCTAATTTTCTATGCCATAGATTTTGAGTATTATCATTTGCAATTAGACATTTTCCATAAATTTATTATCATAGAATTAGGCCTAATAATATAAACAATGCCAACTCTTTTCCTTCATATACAATATTGTTTGTGTCTTCTTCAATAAATTTGCAACAAGTTTTGTTAAAAATCACATCATATCCACTATCACACAATTGAGTCACACTTAGAAAACTGTGATGTAAACCATCTACTAATAGAACATTTTTAATTGTGAGATTAGTTTTGATTGTTACCTATCCCCATGATGGTGCCTTTTTCGTTGTCTCTGAATGTAACTAATCCTCCTTTCTTCTTTTCGAGTGATTTGAAGGCCTTTTTATGTCCGGTAATATGCTTGGAGCATCCACAATCAACCACCCAATCAGGCAAGTTTAGAAGGTTTTGGTACCCAAGTAGAGTCCATGTAGGTTAATTAATGGCAATATCTCATTATTTCAAATATTTAGAACAATCTAATATGTAGAGTTCAAAATTTTGAGTCACTTAATTTAATTTCAAGTGAACTATTTAATTTTTCTGAAATAGTTATGCCAGAACGATCCTTGGTCAAACATTTCTTCAACCAGTAGAGTTCTCGGTCCAACAATTTGTCGACTGGGAAGATTTTGCCAGTAAAATTAGCTTTGACAAAACTATCCTTGGTTGAAATTATGTTCCACCGGAAGAAATCTCGGTCGTGATCTTTTTCGACCGAGTGAAGTTTTGTGCATTTTTAGTAAATTTAGAATTTATATTATAAACAAATCATTTATATTTGGATAACATAACTAAGCAATCAAATCATATAAGGGTATACAAGTTAAGGCTTATTGTAGTTGAGGTAAGACAATATGATTTTCAAATTAGGTTTAGGTCAAATCTCAACTAAATGTTCCATGTTTCTAAGTTTGAGATTTTGGAGCCCAAACTAAATCTTTATCCTTGTTTTTCTTGTAATACATGAAAATGAGAAATGTCCAAGACTTAAGCAATAATGACGTCAAATGAAATCAATTTCATTCCTCTTTTTGATAATGTGATCCACAAGATTGCTTTTAGGTACATACATGAGTTTGGTTTTGGGAATATATGCTTTTCTAGTTTGATTTTTAGGTACATAACCTAGACCTCTTCTTCCTATTTGTTTATAAGAAGTATCTAGGATATTATCATGATTTTTATTTCCTTGCATTAACCTAGATACTTTTTTTGTAGTTCAACATTTTCAGCAACCTTTTTAGTTATATTAAAATTTGCTTAGTCTAGATTTGATAAAAACTATCTCTTTCTTTGATAATATCATCATAATCCAAATGAGTGCATAAAATAGGTTGAATTTGAAGATCATTCATGTTAACAAGCAATTCAACCTTTTGTTGAGAGATTAGATTATTATTATTTTCAAGAGTAAGTAATTTTGCTTTAAAATCTTCAATGGATTCTTTTAATGTATTATTTGAATACTTTAGTGTATCATTTTCAATATTGTGTTTATGTAAATTTATGTGAAGTTCATCAATAATTTTACTAAGTTTTTTCTTTTATTTCTTGCAATCAATGTATTATGGATGAATGTCTTCTAGGCTAGTAACTAATTCTTCTTTAGATAATTGAAAAATATCTACCTCATCTATTTCTTCTTTGTCTTCTCTTGCCATTAGACATTCTATCTCTTCTTGTTCGTTGCTTCCACATTCATCACTTGATTGATCCCAAGCGGCTTTGTATAATTTTTCACCTTTTTTTCTGCTTGAATGAGGACTTCTTCTTTTTGAGCTTTGGACATTCATTCTTCAAGTGGCCCTTTTTCCCACATTCAAAGCACCTAGAAGAAAGAAAATGTTTATATTTCTTACCATTTACAATTAGAGCATTTTTTCATCATCGTTGTTTGTGTCATTGTTGTCTTGTATGTTATTTCTTGGGGGTGTCTTGGAGGTATCTTTAAATGCAAGTTCTTTCTTTCTTCCCTTTTGTTTCTCGGCCTCGATCCATTCTTCTTCTTCTAAGGTGACTTCATGTGTCTCCAAGTTCCCGATGAGTTGCTCCATCTTAAGTGTTGTGATATCACTTGCTTCCTCAATAGAAGTTACCTTTGACTTGTACCTTGGAGGCAATGACCTAAGTATCTTTGATACTTGATCTTCCTCACTGATAATTTTCCCAAGTGCACTTAGGTTGTTGACAATGTTAGAGAATCTAGCATACATTTCTGTAATAGTTTTGTTAGATTGCATAAGAACCAATTCAAATTTATGTTTTAATGTGCTAATTTTAGTATTTTTAACTTGTGTAGTTTTTTCATGTGTTATAGATAATGTGTGTCGTATTTCATGAGTTGTTTCACATGAAGATATGTGATTAAATTCACTAATAGATAAAGAACAATAAAGAATACTTAATGCCTTTTCATTGAGTGTGGCTTGTCTTACCGTATTTGTGTCCCATGTTTTCAATTCTGTTGTTGGGAGTTCATATGGGCTAGCGATCATCTTCCCCAAATCAAAGTTGATGCCTTGAAAGTAGAACTGCATCCTCCTTTTCCAGTATGTGTAGTTTGATGCATCGAACACTGGAGGCCTGCTCACATACGATCCTTCTAAATTAAGGTTGCCAAGAATGTCATCCCCATACTTCAAGACCAGTTATGGTTCCTGGAAGACCTTCTCTGATACCAAATGAAGAGATCTAGAGGGGGGTGAATAGATCCTTATAAAATTTTTAAAGCAAGGAATGAAAAAAATGCAAGCAACCAAAAATGAAGATGGGATTTAGAATGGTTCTATCTAAGACGTCGGTCCACTACCTAGCTGTTTCCAACTGGGATTTTGCAACAAATAATTTTATTACTTATCTATTAGGAAAAATTACAAAAGTAATCATTCCACTAATCACTCTTCTTTACCATCCACGTAAGATCACCTAAGAAAACCTCTTCTTTGACAGAGGATGGAAGCACACTGATCTCCTCTTCTTTAATGGTCAACGGAAGAGCACTGATCTCCTCTTTTTTAACGGACAACAGAACATCCCCACAATGCTTTCTCTTCTTTGACGGCCACGAAAGAGCACCAGAGTGAAGACTCCTTCTTCACTTGCAAGATCTTGGACAACCTCCTATCCTTGGAGTAGTCCCACCGAAAATCACGAATGAAGGAAGAAGATTGAAGAAAGGAAAATCATCAATGTAGCTCACAATGTCCTAGATCAAGCTTATGGACCAATACCATTTAAGGATTAGACAATGATGAAGTGCTGGTGTTGGAAACCTATGGCTAGGTCACAAATTGGGCAGCTATATAAGATTGCAAATGAAGACTATGGCTGAAAGTTGCTCAAATGTTGCTCAAGTGTTGTATTGCAAGCATGTATGTTGTTTTTTAGATGACCCTAGACCTCTACTATTTTATAAGAATGGTTTGCAAGTGTTAGGGAATCTTAGGGTAGTGTCTAGAGTGTTCTATGTTGAGATATAGCTGTTATAGATGGTTCAAAGTAGGTGTAATGGCCGAATTATTTGTTAATAAAAATGACATTCCAGAACATATCTCGTGTTAACTCATTCTATGATTCATTAACATGGATAACATAGACATGATTATGATATAGGATATTGATCATAAACTAGTCATTAATAATGTAGAAGCATACCTGTAGACATTGTTGAATACACAAGGTGAGATCCTGTTGAAGCAAAACTCTAGATCTGAAACTCGTCTTCTCTCCCTTTGCCTAAGCCGTAAGTCGTAAGTGTGTTTTGTGAGATAACCCTAAGATGGATCTCAGGTTATTTTTATAGGCAGAGAGAGGGACGGATTTCTCTATAGGATTAAATCTCAACCGTCCATCAAGGTTGTTAGATAATAGAGAATATCTTCTAAATTAAACCCTAATCCTATTAATTCAGCAACTTCCTATTTTGACCATGATTGTTATATGAGCCACATAATAAATACTTTTATTTAATTTTTAAATACCCACAAGTACATAATAATGGGGACTTGTTGGGTCACAAAATTTCTAACAGTCTCCCACTTGGTCCATATGACAATTCTCTTATGGTGTTATACGGGAAAACATAAGGCGTGCATAAATATTGAAATAATATACATAACAGGTTTATCTTAATTACCTTGGTTAACCCAAATCATTGATGACAGTCATAGAAGTTCTACATTAATTAAAGAACATAGTTCCTTCCATGTACTACTGACCAACAATCAAATTAACCAATTCTGTATAGCGAATCAATCATAATTGCCCATGAAATGTCTTAAGAAAGACTATTTTTGTTATCATACATTACAATAATATGTACATAAACGAGTCATGATATGAAATAGAAAAATTCAGAAGTTCCAATAATGAATACTCAAATAATATCATTACAAAAGCACATAGCAATCCACAAATTAAGAAAAGCTACTGGTTACCCTCAAGACCCATTGTTTCTGCATGTTGCTTAAATGTCTTGGGTGGCAACCCTTTAGTAAATAGATCTTCTATATTAGCACTCGTATTAATGTGCTCAATTGACACTCTCTTCTCTCAAATTTCTTCTTTAATTGATAGATATTTCATCTCCATGTGCTTTATACCCTTAGAATACCTATCATTCTTTGAAAAGAATATTGCTACAACGTTATCACAATAAATTTTCGGTGGCCTAGCAATAGAATCCATGACTCTATGCCCTGAAATAAAATTCCGCAACCATAATGCTTGAACTATAGCCTCAAATCATGCTACAAATTTAGCCTCCATGGTGGATGATACAATGATGGTTTGTTTGGCACTCTTCCAAGAAATGACACCTCCAGCTAATACAAACACATAACCAAAAGTGCTTTTCCTAGTATCCACACATCCACCAAAATCTGAATATGTGTAACCAATCACTTCAAGGTGATTAGTATGCCTGAATGTGAGCATATGTTTCTTTGTTTCCTGTAAGTACCTCAACACTTTATTTACAGCTTACCAATGATCAATGCCTGGATTGCTTTGATAATGACCCAACATACCAACTGCAAAACTGATATATGGTCTAGTACAAACCTATACATACATCAAACTTCCTTTAAGAGAAGCATAAGGGATTTCTTTCATTTGATCATGCTCTAATTCAGTTTGAGGACATTGACTGAAGTTGAACTTATCCCCTTTCTGAATTGGAACAACATTAGAATCACATGACGCCATATTAAATCTTTCCAAAACATTTTTGATATAAGCATTCTGAGACAATCCCAGAAACCTATGTGATCTGTCACAGAATATTTCTATCCCAATCACATAAGAAGCCTCTCCCATATCTTTCATTTCAAAATTTTGAGAAAGAAAATCCTTGGTTTCCTGTTATAAACCAAGATCACTGCTGGCAATTACAATATCATCAAAATATAGAACCAAGAATGCAAACTTACTCCCACTGATCTTCAGGTATATACATTGATCAACAATGTTTTCAGTAAACCCAAAGGAAGTGATGGTCTTGTGAAACTTAATATACCTTTGATGTGAAGCTTGCTTTAATCCATATATTGACTTTTTTAACAAACAAATCATGTTTTCCTTTCCATCTATAATGAAGCCTTATGGCTGAGCCATGTAGACTTTTTCTTCTAAACTCCCATTCAGAAAAGTCATTTTTACATCCATCTGATGTAACTCAGAGTCAAAATGAGCTACTAAAGCCATAATGATACGTAAAGAATCCTTCTTAGAAATTGGAGAAAATGTTTCATTATAATCAATGCCCTCTTCTTGATTAAAACCTTTAGATACAAGTCTAGCTTTATGTCGTTTGATTTTACCAAGAGAGTCACATTTGGTCTTATAGACCTACTTACAACCGACTTTCTTATGTCTTTTTGGTAAATTGGCCAACTCCCAAACATTGTTTGCAGCCATAGAGTTTATCTCATCACACATAGCATCGATCCATTTCTCAGAATCTTTAGATTTCATGGCTTGTGAATATGTAACCATATCTTTATCCATCCCTATGATAAATTCATATTCTTGTAAATACAACAAATAATCATCTAAAATAGATGATTTCCTATTTCTTGTAAACCTTCTTAATTCTACTGCAGGTGTTGCAGTTACATTCGGTTCAATGGCAACAATAGGTTAATTATGGAGTGCATGATCATTGACATTTTGTTCTATATTATTGCTTGGATCAACAACATTAGGTGTAACAATGTCAGTCGGAATTGAGGACAAGGGAATTGGTATTGGTGCCCTTATTTATCGAATGATCACTTCACTAATTTTATCACTCCCACTAATTTTGCCATTCTCAAGGAATTTAGCATTAGCGGTTTCTACAATTCTAGTAGTATGATTAGGACAGTAAAATCTGAACCCCTTTGTATTTCTGGATACCCAATGAAAAAGCCACCAATGGATTTTGGATCGAGTTTCTTCTCATGTGGATTATAAATTCGTGCCTCCACTAGACATCCCCATACATGTAAATGTCTTAAACTAGGTTTCCATCCCTTCCACATCTCGAAAGGTGTTTTAGGAACAACTTTGTTGGGAACCCGATTCAAGATATACACAGCGGTCTTAAGGGCATGCATCCACAATGATATGGGCAGATTAGAATTACACAGCATGCTCCTAACCATTTCTAGAAGTGTATGATTACGTCTTTCAGCTACACCATTCATCCATGGGGAACCGGGCATTGTGTACTAAGGGGCAATCCCTAATTTTTCTAAGAGTTTAGTAAAAGGACCAGGACGTTGTCCTGATTCATCATACTTTCCGTAATACTCACCACCTCTATCAGACCTAATGATCTTCACCTTTTTACCTATCTTCCTCTCAACTTCTGTAATGTAAATTTGAACAACATTCACAGATTGAGATTTATCAATGAAAAGGTAAAGATAACAGTAACGTGAATAATCTTCTATAAAGGTAATGAAATATTTTTCTCCACCAAAAGATGGAACATCGAAAGGTCCGCATATGTCTGTATGTATAATTTCGAGAAGTTTAGTACTTCTTTTGGCTCCTTTCTTAGTCTATTTGGTTTGCTTACCCTTAATGCAGAAGAATCTCATCTTTTACCAACCGGTTAACTCTTTCTCTGGATATGTGATCCAATCTCTTATGCCATAAGAATGCAGAACTTTCACTCATCCTACTTAGTTTCAAACCCACTTTAGGATGCAAGGTAATAAAAAGATATTTAGAAAAAGTATTATCGAGAATAATTTGATATAAGCCATTGATCAAAATTCTTGAACCAAACAAACTATTATCCTTAAACAAACTAAAACGTCCACTACCTATGTTTAATGAAAAACCATCAGTATCAAGTTTAGACACGGAAATTAAATTCCAAGAAATGGAAGGAACATAAATAGTTTGCTCCAAATCTAAATGAAAATTAGAACCTAACACTAAACAAAAGTTCCAATGGCTTCAACTAGGGATTTCACTCTATTTCCCATGTAAAGGTAGGCTTCATTTGGACTTGTGTTCTGGGTTGTAAGGAATCCTTGCATCAACTTTGAAACATAAACATTAGAGCCAGAAGAAATCCACCAAGTATTACAAGGTGCTTCTACAAAGTTTGATTTGAAACATGCAAAAGCCAAAGGCTTACCTTTTCGTTCGAACCATTCTTTGTGCTTCACACAATCTTTCTGAATGTGACTAGACTTCTTACAGAAGTGGTAATTATCATTCTTCCTTGCTTTCTTTTATGCAGATTGACATGACTGATTGGGTGGACTATTCTTGATGCCCTTCTCATTTTTCTTTCCGAATTTGTTCTTCCCATTCCCATTTCCATGCATGTAATTTGCCTGAGCAACATGACCATTTTGCTGCTTAATTCGAGCCTCTTCCTGAACCAGCTTATTGGTCAACTAATTCACATTCCACGTATCTTTAATCGTGTTGTAGTGAATCTAAAAAGGACCATATTGCTAAGGCAACGAGTTTAGGATAAATTGGACTAGGAATGAATCCCTTACAGTCATTCCCAATTTATCTAATTTTGCAGCCAGATTGGTCATGTCAAGTACATGTTTATGCATGGTCTTGGTACCATCATAACGGGCAGTCATTTGTTCAGCCATATGTTTTCTAGCAACTGCTTTATCAGCAACCTTAAAGCATTCAATGAGTATTCTTAAATACTCCTTAGTTGTCTGACCCTCACTCTCAGGAATGGAAGATTTGATGTTGGTAGCAGTGGTTAAACACATGAATTTCAAGCATATTTTGTTGGCTCTTGTCCATGCATTAAAGGTTTTGATCTCACTCTCTGTGGAGGTAGCAGTAATATCAGCAGGCTTGTCTACATTTAATCGTGTTGTAGTGAATCTAAAAAGGACCATATTGCTAAGGCAACGAGTTTAGGATAAATTGGACTAGGAATGAATCCCTTACAGTCATTCCCAATTTATCTAATTTTGCAGCCAGATTGGTCATGTCAAGTACATGTTTATGCATGGTCTTGGTACCATCATAACGGGCAGTCATTTGTTCAACCATATGTTTTCTAGCAACTGCTTTATCAGCAACCTTAAAGCATTCAATGAGTATTCTTAAATACTCCTTAGTTGTCTGACCCTCACTCTCAGGAATGGAAGATTTGATGTTGGTAGCAGTGGTTAAACACATGAATTTCAAGCATATTTTGTTGGCTCTTGTCCATGCATTAAAGGTTTTGATCTCACTCTCTGTGGAGGTAGCAGTAATATCAGCAGGCTTGTCTACATTTAATCGTGTTGTAGTGAATCTAAAAAGGACCATATTGCTAAGGCAACGAGTTTAGGATAAATTGGACTAGGAATGAATCCCTTACAGTCATTCCCAATTTATCTAATTTTGCAGCCAGATTGGTCATGTCAAGTACATGTTTATGCATGGTCTTGGTACCATCATAACGGGCAGTCATTTGTTCAACCATATGTTTTCTAGCAACTGCTTTATCAGCAACCTTAAAGCATTCAATGAGTATTCTTAAATACTCCTTAGTTGTCTGACCCTCACTCTCAGGAATGGAAGATTTGATGTTGGTAGCAGTGGTTAAACACATGAATTTCAAGCATATTTTGTTGGCTCTTGTCCATGCATTAAAGGTTTTGATCTCACTCTCTGTGGAGGTAGCAGTAATATCAGCAGGCTTGTCTACATTTAATCCAGAGTCAATCTCAAGAACACCCAAGTAAAACTCAACATGTTCTTTCCACTCGATATAATTAGTCCCATCTAATTAAGGGAATGTGAGACAATTTGATCCATAAACCACGATATAAACTCAGCGGAAGCATTCGATTAGAAGCGGAATACAAAAATCACTGAAAATTAAAACTTTTTGAGGTAAGACCTTGAAATCATAAAACTTCTTTCATAGAAATAAGATAAACAGTTTACATCTCTGTTAAATCACTTCTTGAGTGATTATACACAACAAGATGCAAAATCTCAAGAGTCAAAAATCAAAAATCTCAGACCACTAACTCCAAGGACCTGAGAGTACAGAGACGACATAGGACTATCTAACTACAACACTCAGCAGTCAGTATCTCCACCTGAGATTCACTGCTGCTCCTGGTGCTGCTGATGGTACTGATCACCTGTAGGCTGGTTCCTTCGTCCTCGACGACCACCTAAAAAGTTGAAATCTACGGAGTGAGACAATTTTAAATAATTGTCCCAGCAAGAGTTATAACTCTCCACTAGAAGCTTTATTATAGAAATCAAAGAACAATATAAGCAATAAAAGCTTTTAAGGTAATCCATAGCAGATTGACATTAAGTAGAACAACAACATTTGAGAAATATGAAGAACATATGAACTATGCAGTGTAACATCATTCATGTATCTCGTAATTCAACCTAAGCAGATATACTACGTGGTTGATTATGTTTTACAAACATCATTATGCCCTGCGGAGATGAGGTATACCGCTCATACTCCAACCGATCACTGTTAAGTCACATCGGTATCATACCTAGGTCATCAAAAGAGCCGAATTCTTATGACCTCATCTTCCTCAATCAGAGTGAGGATAAACATGCAGGACATCTGGTGTCTCTACTACTATAGCTCACCAGGGTATTCTGGTACTTCGCTATTAGAGTCACAGTGGCATTCTGTACCCTCTTCGCCATCGAAAGATTTTTTGTTTATCTCTTATCGATGCGGTATAAAAGATTTCCTTGGGAGAATAGTGTTACATCACCCCAATATAAACATATAGTGAAGGGTTGATGGATTAAGATACATCTACATCAATTCCTACACTAGGATGTAAGGATATACACATCCATATTCCCCCACATACTCAAAAGTATGTGATCCAGGAGTTCCTTAGGAAGACATGTTTCACCATCATTTAACTTCTGACAATGATGGATCTATGATCAGGGCTCTACATGGTATGATTATACTTGATTAGTTAGGTACATTTCAGTATTCTTTTAACATCATACATGTTCTCAAACATTAATCATTAGCATAGCAGCTATGAAAGTAGAATACTAAATGTAACAAGTCTAACTCACATCAATTATCATTTCTTAATCATCTCATCACAAGTCATCTAATTAGCATGACCTTGATGATACTCATGGCTCTCACAGCCTATCAATCTCATAAGATGCCACTTACTAGGCAAGAGGATATGTCACTATTCATAAAGCTAATAACATGCTTTCAATGAATATGGTATAATAATCTTTACCTGGATATGATCATCCGCATATAAGAACCTGCATGGTTAATTCAACTAATAATAGTAAACAATTCATTTCAAGAGTTGTACCTTCATACCCTTACAAGAGTTAGGTTTCCCTGATTTTCATCAATTAGGGTTTACTATTCACATTACATGTTATCACCCTAGAATTAGGGTTTAATATACACTTCATGGTGAATTGAACTCATAACATCATCATATATGAGAAACATCACCATTGATGCCTTTAAATTAGTTTAAGATTCATCAATTATCATAATTGGGGTTTCCATGATCTCACCTAGGTGGATCATACCTTAATCATGCACATTCATATGTATTGAAGGTACTTTACTTGAGTTTCAACCATAAATGGTACTTTCTCTCTCCTCTTACTAATAGATGGTGATTACATCACTCTAGATTAGGTTGGGTCAAGTTCTCATTGACTATCATAAGCCAAATCACCACTATCATGTGATTAGGGTTTGATTAAAACAAGGTATCATTTGATTGAACCCTTCAAGGGCATTTTGGTAAAGTACACCATTGTTCACCATCATGGGTCAATCCATTAGTCACTTAGTCCCTTAATGTCTTAGGGTACCATTAGGGTTTAGATTAGACCAACATTGAACACCTTCAAACGATTAAGCATAATCAGCCCGAAAAGTCTCCAAACAGTTTCAACCTTCAATCTCCAAAAGGTCTTGAGACCGTTTGGGGGCGTTGACCGTTTGGATAGTTTGACCTTAGAGACCGCATGGATCACTAAGACTACATGGGTCACCAAGACCGCATGGGTGCGTTGACCGTTTGAGAAAGTTGACCTCCAAACCGTTTGAAGCTATGCGACTTGAAATCGTTTGATCTTAAACAATCTTGAGATCGATTGGTCCAAACGACCTTGAGATCGTTTGATCCCAAACGGTCTTGAGACCGTTTGGTCCAAATGGGCTCAAACCGCATGGACCTCAAAAGTGAATCAAAGATTATAATCGATTATGGTTATCCATGTTGAAGCCTTCAATTGGCCATAACCTTGTTAACCACTTGTAAATTAAGTCAATTAGGGTTAAGCTTAATCAATGGACACCAAATTGACCCTCAATTGGAAGCCAATTAGGGTTGAATCCAACTCAATTTGGGTTTTCAATCGGCTAGTCATCAATGTTCAACAATGTGAATCAAATTGAGATTGAACCCATCAATTGACATCCAATTGGGCCCAAACTTGGCCCAAACGGTCTTGAGATCGTTTGGACATCCTCCAAATGGTCTTGAGACCGTTTGCCCAAAGTTTCATAAAAATCTAAGTTAATTTGATAAGGGTTGAACCCTAATTAGGTCTAAAATCAGCACTTTTATCAATTCATCAACCTATTGTGATTGGACCCTCAAACCATCAAATTTCCTTAACCCTAGACCTCCAAACCGTCTTGGGTTGTCAAAAAATGGTCTAGAGACTGTTTGGGCCCTTCAACCAAAAGTTGACCAAAATTTATCCTTGAAATCAGCAATTCAACCTGATTAGGGTTTAGGGGGTTGAAGTGCCTTCAACTTGTGATTGGTTTGGAATTAGGTTATGATTCTTTGTAGATATTAAATTCAACATGTTTCCAACAGACCACCAAACGGTCTTCCCTTGGTCAACCCTATCAAATGGTCTTGAGACCGTTTGATTCTAAACGGTCTTGCAAGACCACATGAGATCAAACGGTTTGAGACCGTTTGATTTCAAATGGTTTGCAAACCGTTTAGACCAAAGGGTCCAAGGTCATTTGATAAAGTTGCCTAGGAATTCATGCCCATCATCTTCAACCTCTGTTCAGGTTTATTACTCCACGGATTGCTTGCAAAAGTTCAAGGAAGAATGGGGAAGAAGAAGAACTAAGTATAATTTACAAGAACATAGATATGCATAATAAAGCAAGAAGTTTAGAGTTATAAAGCCCGCCTCAAAAGTTGTTCCTAGAGGTCCAAGCTTCCAAGCTTCAAGCCTTTAATGGCATCTTAAGCTCCATAGGTCGGCCAAAGAAGTTTCTCCAAGAAAAGGTTGGGGAAGGTCGGCTAGAACAAGAAACCTAAGTGAGATAACCATAAAACCAACCTTATACAAGGAATTCCTCCATGAATCCGAGCTAGAAGAAGGTCTCTTCTCACCTTATTACAAGTTGATCATATCCTTGAGCTCCAGAGCTCTGCCTTGGTTGGTTGAGCAAGATGAGAAGTGAAGAAGAGAAGAGAATACATTTACTTGGTTTGAAAAGGAAGAGGCTTATATAGCTTAGGTTAGTTTTCACCATAAGGACCTCTAGTTTATGGATTTCTCATCAAGGTCCCTCCTTACTTCTAAGGCACATTCAAACTATCATAACATAAGCAAAGCCCATCATAAGTCAAGATCTAAGGGTAAAGAAAACCAACATGCAACCTAAGGTACATATATGAAGGGTCTCCTTACTCATACTAAGTGATTTTACTACAAAGGTCATTCTTCTTATCTGATTATTCAATTGAAGCGCCCCTTTCATCATTCCTACTCTAAATGATGTCAAAAGTCATAAAAGATATTCTAGAAGGTGTATTTTACAAGTTGCACCCCACATTTTGGGTAATTGCACTTTACTCCAAAATTAGGGTTTTAAGCACAAGGATTGTTCCACAAGCTGCATCTTGATGCCCAAGCCTGGGAAATCCATCATACCTCATCATATTCACTCATATGATGTCTCATCTTCAGAGGAACATCTTAACATGTGTAATTTTGTAAGTTAACCCCTCTAACTAGGTAATTTGCACATAGGTCCCTGCATTACAAAACAATACTACAACTTTGTTTAAAAAGGGGTAAAATGGAAAGTGTATGTTCCTGAGGAACTTAATTATATGTCTAAAGATAATTACAAGTATTTAATTACATATTTAGACAAAACATCTAGGGTTAGTTTATAACCCAGGTCAGGGATGTTACAGAATGAGTTGACAAAGGAATTAAGTTGGACAGGGTGATGAACTGCATTATAGAAATAGGCTCACTACAGTTAGTCTTTGAGTTGTGAACACATATAAATAAATATGACTAAGATTTATACATAAGCGAGTGATTTAAACCAACAATTAAATGAGTATGGTATATGTGGATATCCTATACAAGCTTAATCACATAAGTGAATAAACTCCATAACAGTTATTTCACTACTAATGCATAGTCTACCTGTGGGTAATACATGATGCTAGTAAACAACCAACAATGAGTTTACATCGTCCGAAAATCATGACATTCTTTGAGTCCACTGTGGTGAACTACAACCAATAATATGAATGTTATACCATAAAGAAGAGCAACATTCATGTACTAATATGAAATCACTGTGGTGATTATCAAAATAATATTATATGAATATCGCACTTAAAGACATATTTCCCCATCTATTTTACGCATACATGGCAATTATTTTGACAAAATATAATTAAAAATAATAAAAAATATTTTTCGGTCCCACATGATAGAGTTTTTCACCAAGATCACAGATCAAAGCACAGAATCATCAAATGAATTTTCTATCATCATATTTACATAACAAAAATGCCCAAAATACACTTAAAACATGATTTTGAGGGTCTAAACGGCCAAAAAAGGCTAAAAAATGAAAACTTTTTGGCATAGCAATAAATCTTAAAGAAAACGTCATTTCTGATGAATAATAAAATTTTCGTTGAATTCTGAGAACTTTTCAAATCATTGCGGTAACATGGTAAGATATGATTCTATCTTAATTTAGAACTAAGAATATGATCATAACAGAGTGACTGATACCACATGTTAACTCATTCTATGATTCGTAAACATAGATAACATAGACATGATTACGATATAGGATCTTGATCATAAACTAGTCACAAATAATGTAGAAACATACCCGTAGACATTGTTGAATACACAAGGTGAGATCTTATTGAACCAAAACTCTAGATCTAAAACATGTCTTCTCTCCCTTTGCCTAAGTCATAAGTCGTAAGTGTGTTTCGTGAGATAACCCTAAGATGGATCTTGGGTTATTTTTATAGGCAGAGAGAGGGATGGATTTCTCTATAGGATTAAATCTCAACCATCCATCAAGGTTGTTAAATAATAGAGAATATCCTCTAAATTAAACCTTAATCCTATTAATTCAGTGACTTCCTATTTTGACCATGATTTTTATATGGGCCACATAATAAATACTTTTATTTAATTTTGAAATACCCATAAGTCCATAATAATGGGGACATGTTGGGTCACGAAATTTCTAACATCTCATTCGAGAAAATTGTCAATCCGAAGTCACTCGGTCGAGAAATTATTCGACCGGGATTGATCTAAGGGTCAAGCTCAGATAACAGCTAACTGTCATTCTAAATTCTTGGTCAGACAAACTAACGGTCTTTTCTCGGTTCCCAAAACCTCTATCTCGGTCGTTAATTTCTTCATTCGGGAATGACTCAGGACTACGCAATATTTAGGGTTTTTCCGGTGTTCTGGGTCTTCAACTGAGGAGGTACTCGGATGACAATATGGTCGACTGAGTTTGCCTCAGTTGAGAATTTCTTTGACCAATCAAGTCCCTAAAAAATGGTTTAACACAAGTTGAAAGACTTATCTAATAGTTTTTCTAATGTAACCAACCTACCCTAGCACTTGGTTAAGACATATGGTTAGGTTTGGGGTAGATGGGGTTGGTCCATGGCTTAATTTTACATGAGTTTTAAGAAATTTTACATTTGTATTAAAAATAAGTACAAGTACACAATAAATCAAGTATCTGATAATCCAATCTTGATCAATTTTTCACAACCATGCTATTTTGTTCCTGGAACACTTAGATAAAATGTTAATAATCACAAATACAGAATGTTTTTCTTCATCAAAAGATAAGATGAGCTAATGTACAATTTAGCCAACAATATCAACATCATGCCATCTTAGATTTTAAGCCACAATGTTACATATTAACATTCAATTCACACTCACAAAATACATAGAAAAAATATAACATCGAAGTTTGAACGACAAAAAAATATCAATCAACCCTCAAACTTTTTGTTCAAATCAACAATTTCAATGAAGCAGATTGCCCACTATTCATGTAGATCATTCAGTTGCTCCAATATATAGGGGTCAGTCTTCTCCAAATATTGTAAAGATAATGAGACTTTTAATTAGATTTTATTGTTTACAATGAGACTACTTCAATAAAATATGATCCAAAATGACTAACTTACATTCTCTATACATTAGATTTGTTCCATGTGATTGACAATCATTTGCACATACAATATCACGTAATATGTGCATGCCCAACCATTATCTTGTATACGATTCTGTAGATTTAAAAATTATTAATAAATATAATCAAGTAGAGTTTGTCATTTATTATGCAATTTGGATGAGAAGACTATACATCAACACTCGCCCAAGTTACCGATTTCCTTTTCTTATCTACCTTCCCTCTACCATCACAAAATGCTTTCACACCCCTATAAGTTCAATTAACATATATGTTTCATTATTAAACTTTAATTATTTATACAAACACTAACAAAGAGAATGGGAACCTAGAAACTATACTTACACATGAATCACTAATTTTGTTGGAACTCCCTCATTTATGATAGTTTTTCACTTGAAGGATCAAAGACATATACCCTCCAAGTCTCATTAATAACCACTAACAATTGCCAACACATACCTCTGAGTAAATAGAATGCATATAAAAAAATCTCACAACAAAATTATATTTGTAGATTAGACATATAAACAAAAAAGCCAAAACTTACTTAACATTAAAGGGAGCTAAGATCATGTTTTTGGAAGCACCAAAATACTACATCGTAGTTGTCACATATTCTTTGACGCCACTCAAATCTGTAACTACATCACTAATCAGCGCTGGCATTAGAAATCCCACATTTTCTACTTCGAAGTCGCGAGCCGCGTAATACAAATTATTGAAATATATTATATAACCAATACTCAATTTATATGTAGGAAATAATTAAACAATTTTCACACATGATGTGGTATTCTCACCCTATCCAAAGTTCTATCACTGTTGTGTTCATCCAGTCATACTTAAATACCTCAGAAACATTTGACAACACTATAGTAGTGTCCCACTGTACACCTATCATATCCTCTCCAAGGTTGATCACAATGGTATCTATTTGGTCTACAATGTCCAACCATCTTGTCAATGTCTAGCAGTGAGGGCCTAAGGAGTCGAACAACACCTGTGGAATAAAATGAGGGGGGAGGCTTCCGAACTTTGAGGGTCTTCTTAGTTGTTGTTGTAGGCTTCCTGCATGTATTCTAATATTATCTATCAGTTATTTCATATACATTTCAATATACATTTGTCATATCTGAAGAAATATAATGAGTCGTTTGGGAAACCCAGTAAAGCCACCTTCTACCTTTGTTACCGTGTTGGCATCTGGGTTCTCATATGTGAGAGGCATCTTGCTCATTCCTAGAAAGACATGTATGACTCTCACATGAAAGTGATCAGTGGGAAGAGGAACACCATGACCATATCAGCGTAACAAACCTTGGCATGTGCCATGACGTTTCCTACTAGAACATCAATGGCAAGTTGACATCTTCTGACCTTCTACATTTTTATGAATCATAAAATTTAATTTCATAAACATAAATATTGACTTCAAGGATCATATATCACAAGGTAATATAAATTGACATGAATTGAATTGTACCAGGTTGTGTAATACATGTCTGAAGGACTACTCCCAATACACTTTGTGGGTGAGTGATGAACTGATTTTGTTACTATTAGATAAGCAGGATACTACATCACCTGAGAAGCTATATTTTCCTCCAAGGATGCATCTACAATTATCTACATGCACTCTGCATCCACTTCCCCTTTCTTAGATTGTTTGCTCTTTTGTTGAGATTCACAAAAGAAAAATTACTACATGCCCAACTCTAACGCCCCTAACACATCTAGGATGCTCTTTTGTCCCTAGATCAACTATCAATTCATTGTGTGTCTCCTGAGGGGTAAAAATTCCCTCCTTTGCCTGGGTATCCAGCTCTAACTAACTATCATAAAAAATGTACTAATCATTAAACAATCTTACGAAAAAAGAACATGGTCAATTATTGTGAAACCAAGAAAGTTACCATTTTATTTTCCGCCTCCTATGTTACTTGGATGGGGATTTCTTCAGCTTTGTTTATCCTCCCATCTATCCACTCAACATAGTGAGGCACCCATCCAAAAGCAGTAGAAGACTCGACAGTAGAAGGAGTAGAAGTAGAAGGCCCTTGTTGTTGCCCTTGCTCTTATCCTTACTCTCCTTCTCACCCTTACTCTTGTTGTTGTTGTAGCAACTCTCTCATCTGGTGTCATTTCCAATAACCACCTGAATCCAACCGATGATTGTGCAAATTCTTGTCACGCCTTTCTTTTAAGTGTTGTGGAGGGCTTGAATAATTCATACAAGTTGATATTGTTAAGTAACCATTAAAAATAATAAAAATGTAATTGATTTCAATACCTAGAATGCATCTAATCCCCTCTAATGAACAAACTCCTTCAAATATTCTTGGTTAATATAGTTCCATTTAATCCAAGGTTCCTTCTTGTCTCTAAAGACATAGTCTCTTGTGAGGATTGTCTGACAATTCCTATGACTTCTGCTGACAAGCTACATAACAGACTTACGATGTAGCTTTTCATCAAGTTCATATCAATGATAAAAGAGTTCAACATTTAATACATTTAGAAATGTTAAAAGAAAGAATAGAAAAAAGACTATAAAGCAAATATTTATTTATCTCATCTCAAACTCCCTCCAAATGAGGTCTATGTGGACTGTAATTGCTTGTCTCCAATCCTCAACAACGAGAGGCACTTTGCTTTGAGCAAGGACCGCACAATAGTTGACAAACTCTTTAGTAAGTGGTGTGCCTACTTCACTGAATTCAACAAATCCCTTCCTCCCTTTCCTATTTGAAGCATCTTTCATCACATTTATCCCTCTAACTCCCTTATGTTTTGAAGGGAGAGCGCCATCAATGCCCTAGTCAGGATGCTCAACATCCTCATGCTCATAATCACTGTGCTCCTAGTCAGTTGCCATCTATAAAATCAAAAGTAAATAAATGAACAAATTCATATTACAAAAAAAGTCATATCACATATAAAAAAAGTCAACACTGAAAAAAGTAAGATCAGATATGAACAAATAAACATGTTACATAATGCAAAAAAAAAGTCACCTCACATATGAGAAATATACCTTAAACTAATATCCCTTCTCTATGATTTTCCCATGTATAATCATCAGTGTTAGATTCAACATTAATACTTGGTAAGTCCACACAAAATGGACTACAGTCATCATACCTATCATAGTACTCTTCTTCATCAATAGGATCTGAAATGAGCTATCTTTTCCCATGAAGAATGACAGACCAATTTTCTTTTGCAGGATTATTGATATAGAATACATGTTTTTCATGTGATGCCATGATGAACGGTTCATCTTTTCACTTGTCCACTCAAAATTCACTATTGTGAAATCAAGATTGTCAACTACAACTCCTTTATTGTAAGTAACACATTTACACTGAAATAATGGAACTCTAAACTTTGTGTAGTCAATTGCCCATATTTCTTCAGTGACACCGTAATAAGACATCTTTCCTTCATGTGGACTCTTATCCTTGGTACTAGAAAAATACAAGAAGATGCCTGAAGGGTGACCCCACTATTTTGGATGACACTTTTATCATCTTGACATTTTGTGTAGTATGAAAATCCATTTATGTCAAACCTGCGTAAGATGTAATGAATCTTTGGGATATACGCGAGCCATTTGATAGTTTTTGTAACATTATTTGGTGTTTGAGATAGTTGATTGAATACTTCCTTTTACAACCACCTAATAAATGGTTGATTATGCTCTCTAGAATCCATATTGAATTGGCTCAGGGATAATTTTTCTTAAGCTCGTTGGTGTGTTCGGTGATATAAATACCCATATCATCAATGTTGTGTAAAATACAAGTGTGCTTGTTCCCATTTCTCACGACTGATATTTATCTATCGTTCTCCCAAAATACCTTTTCTAGAATAAACATCAGGGTTCATGGAATTAGTAATAGTTTTGTTGCAACTCATGAAGTCATTGCAATAGTCCATAACCTCCCTAGAAATATAGCCCTAAATGATACCCCCTTTGGGGCAAAAATGGTTCTGAACATCAACTTACAAAACACATATGTACTGCTCAAAATGATACATCCAATGCAAGAAAACTAGACCCAACATTTTCACTTCCCTAGTCAAATGGACAACTCAATGTACCATGATATCAAAGAATGAAGGGGGAAAATATTTCTCAAGTTGACATAGGGTAACTACCACTTCTATTTGCAACTTATCTGTTACCTCAAAATCAATTACTTTTCTACATAGAGTGTTGAAGAAGAAGCAAAGCCTAGTGGTTGCAAAACTTACATGCTTAGGAATGATATATCAAATAGCTACATGAAAAATTTGTTGCATTAGAGTGAGATAATCATGAGATTTAAGGACTATCAACTTTAGATTCTTCATTGACACCAATCTATGAATATTGGATAAGTATCCCTATGGTACCTTAACATTACGCAAGCACTCACAAAAAGTTCTCTTCTCCTTTATTGATAAGGTATAACAAGCAGGAGGTAGATATGTGTGGAGACCTTTGGTAACGTCTTTTTTTAATTTGTTCCTTATACCCATTTCACTTAGGTTCATTCTGGATTTGATGTCATCTTTAGTGTTGTTGGGTATATTCAACAGAGTCCCAATAATGCTATCAGAACTATTTTTCTCAACATGCATGACATCAATACAATGTCTAACTATCAAAGAACTCTAATAAGGAAGATCGCATAATATTGACCTCTTTATGAATAAAGACTTTTCACATGTGGGGTAGTACGATCTCTAACCAAAATGTTTGACAATGTTGTTTACTCTTGCATAAACATCCTCCCCTAACATATGTTTAGGGGCACTCTATTCCTCAGTTGAGCCATTGAATGTTTTGTGCAACTTTTGGTAAGGATACACCTTTGGCAAAAACCTTAGATGACCAAGATATATAGTCTTACAACCATATTTTAGTCTGATAGAAACTGTATTCTCCTCACATATAGGACATGCCTTAGATTCTTTGACGTTGTAGACAGACAAGTTCCCATAAGTAGGAAAGTCATTAATAGTGCAAAACAAAATACCACATAAATTCAAACATCTCTCGGCGCAAAGCATCATAAGTCATCACAACTTTTCCCCATAGTTTCTTTAGGTCATCAACACTAGTATAGAACCGACCTTTGGTGTTGGTAATTTAAGGCCTTTCACGATAGTTAAAAAGCAACACATATGTGGGTGACGCTAAAAGGAGAACCCTTAGGTGTCAGTTTGCAAACCGACGCCAAAACCCTTTGCACCACCCAAAACGTGCTAGCAGGGGCACTATAGGCGTCAGTTATTAGTGGGGAAACCGATGTCGGAACCCTTCGCACCACAAAAAGGGCACCAACAGGGGCACTATAGGCGTTGGTTATTAGTAGTGAAACTGACGCCCAAACCCTTAACGCAACAAAAAGGGCACCATCTAGGACACCATTGGTGTCTGTTTCTTAGTAATAACCGACGCCATATCACCGTGTTGTCTGGCCACATTAGGTGGTGGTTTTTTTTATTAATCGACATTGTAATCCTTTGTTGTCAGTTTTCTACTAATAACTGATGCCTATGTTTTGATTTTTTTTCTTATCAGTTTGCAGACCTGCTGTATGGTTGGTTGTAAGATACAGAACCTACAGTTCAGTTCTGAACTGTAGGTTTACAACATCCATTGATATCAGCCAACAACATGATACAAACCTACAAAATTAAGAAGATTCATTTTCACACATTTATCAACCTACAGTTCCATTCAATTTTCACATTCACACATGTAGAAACATTCATGTAGCAACCTGCAGTTCCTTACATTTTCAAATTCACATATGTAGAAACATTCATACACATGTAGAAACATTCATGTAGCAACTTGTAGTTCAATTCATTTTCACATTCACACATGTATAAACATTCTTGAGTCATTATCGCTATCAATATCCTAATTATGTTTTAAAACCCCCACTACTTGTATGGCTTTTGCCCATTCTTCTCTTATATCATTTAATTCTTTCATCGTATAGGGAGCATGTACATCTGATAAGGCCTTACCTGTAGTGGGGTCAGTTTTAAACACCTACAAAGAGAATGATGTATATATATAATTAATAATATATAAATAAGATTGATATATTTCATATTATCTAATGAGACTATATATAATACCACATGTATGGTATCGATGTCCATTTTGGCATGTTTGATAATCATGTACATAAATTGCATCACATAGTATGCACATGCCCATCCATTGTCTTGTGTAGCACACTATAAATTGAAACATACAAAATATTAAAAAATATAACTAAGCACAGTTCACATAAATAATATATACATTAGAGTTGAGAACTTACTTCCATGTTCTCCAAAATTATTAGTTGGTTCTTTTTCCTAGGGACCTTTCCTCCAGGCTTTTTGAACTCATGTAAACCCCTACATGTTAATGTATCACAGTAAATTGCATAATTAAATAGTAATGTAATAAAAGATGTTAACAGATATAAAAATGAAATATTTCTCACTGGAATAATGTCATTTTCATTGTGTGTCCATATGTTGGATTCAATTTAGTCCCCTTAGGATCTAGATAATAGATAGTGAACATCTCGTAGACAATAACTAGTAACTCCCAATACGTACCCCTAGAGGTAAAAAAGTTAAAAATTAATAACTCGAAATCCACAATAAAAATATAATTTTCTTAAGTGCAAATTATAAGCAAAGTAAACTTACTCCACCTTGAATGGAATTATCACTATCTTCTTATTTTGACCAAAATTTGTAAAAGCATCACAACAGTATTGTTGAACTGACAAAGGGTCTTTAGCTACTAGACTAATCAAAGATGGAATCAAAAATCCTACATGTTCAAACGAAAAATATGCACATATCTTATCTAAGTAGCTGCAAAACATGTATTATGTATGCATTAATATATAAGAAACCAGATCACTAGATCCTACACAAGGTATATGGATGTATAAACAAGATCTCACCTTATCCATATCTCTATCATAGATGTATTCAGCCAATCATAGCCAAACAACTCCAAAATATCTTCTATAAATAGTTTGTTTTCGTACGATTGACCACTAGCATCCGCATCTATACAAACAGTTATAGGACAATTTATATCATGTTCACCTATCCATACTGCCATACCCCTACAATTAGGACCTAACAGGGTAGGTAGGTCCTGTGGAACCCAACATGGTAATGTAGGAGGTGGAGGCCTAGATGATATGAGTGTCTTCGTTTGAACCTGTATATATAATTTCAGATCAATTGACCTCATATATACACACTAATAATATAACATAATGTAAATTTACCATACAATTTTAGTATAGACGATATCTGCTTTTGGCCACAATATCACTCCACCTTCTACCTCACCAAGCGTTTCACAATCTGGGTGGACATATAGCAATAGAAGATCTATCCAATTGGGGAATATATGTAGCAGGCTCACACGAACCCAACCATCTGGTAATAGAGACCCATAAAACATTTCCCCTAGAAGGGATGGGTGATATGACGCCTCTGCAATGACATATTCTTAACTTTTTAGACAGCATAGCTTCAACCCCTACAAATTTACGTAAAGAATGTTATATATATATATATATATATATATCTATATATATATATATATATATATATATATATATATCATCTTGAAAACATATTATCTTGAAAAGACTAGCTACTATGTCATAAAAATACTTATAGTGGATGTGCTAGGTGGTGGGTCTATAGGATTACGCCCAACCTCTGCAGTAGGAGTAGAGTGAGATGCCATAGGTACTATCTGAGTGCCAGTCAGATATGCCTGCCACTTGCTCATTGCTTCATGGAGTGTCTTATCAACTATTTCCTTGACTCTCTTATCAACTACTTCATCGACTGTCCTATCAACTATCTTATCTACCTATACATGGATAAAAGAAATGTTAGCTTCTGATTATTGAATTCTCTTTTATAGTAACATTCTAAAACAAGAATAGGTTACCTCTTCTTGTGAAATTCCCACTTTTGGGACATGTTTGCGCTGGGATGGCCCAAAGAACGCTTAGATGCCCGCACCCCTAACACGTCCAGGATGCTCTGGGTTACCCAGAGCAACTATTAATTCATCCCTTATGCCCTCATGGATGAACTTGCCTTGTTTCCTCAGCTTGTGTTGCTCCCGCTAATCACCATCAATAGAAATTGGTAAGTAATTAAACACCACAAATAATCAATATTCGAACGATTGCTCTAAGAGTTGTATTTTACCATTTTTGTAGCCGCCTCAGCAGTTGCGGGCTTCTTTATTTCTCCCTTCTTATTTTGCCTCCTAGCTATCCAGACATCATGGAAAGGTAGAGGTGCGGTACCTATAGTAGAGGACTCCTGAGTAGTAGTAGATTGAGAAGTACACTCAGCTTGTACTCTTTGGCAAATGCATGCATAACCATTTGGACCCATTGTGTGGTCATACACATATAGTGCACACCTTGCTCTTTGTGCCTCACTGATAGCCTAGTTAGTATGCACATTGAGTTGGTTAGTAACCTCTCTCAAAATTCCTTTTCCAAATTGCTCATCAATATTCTTTTCATTACCAGGAGTGTCATTACCACTCAGAAAGTCATTGAAAAATCCATAATCTCTCTCGCCACATAACCCTCAATAATACTCCCTTCAGGCCGATAACGGTTTCGAACATCACTTTTAAAAATGCTCATGTATCGTTCCAAAGGATACATCCAATGCAAGAAAATTGGTCCCAACATTTTCACTTCCCTAGTCAAGTGGACAACAAGATGTATCATGATATCAAAGAATGAAGGAGGTAAATACATCTCAAGTTGACATAGGGTAACAACCACTTCTCTTTGCAAAGTATCGAGAGTATCAAGGTCAATAACTTTGCTGCATAGATTGTTGAAAAAGAAACAAAGCCTGATGATTGCAAACCTTACATACTTAGGCAATATAGATCGAATTGCCACAGATAATATTTGTTGCATTAGAGTGTGACAATCATGAGATTTAAGACCTATCAACTTCATATCTTTCATTGATACCAATCTATTGATGTTGGAAGAGTAACCCTGTGGAACCTTAACATTTACCGAGCATTCACAAAAAGTTTTATTCTCCTTTCTAGACAATGGGTAACAAGTGGGAGGTAAGCATGTTCTGCGATTTCCCATTTCATGTAATTCTATTAATTCTGACCTTATTCCCATTTCACGTAGGTCCAGTATGCATTTTATCCCATCTTTAGTCTTACCTGGTATATTCAACAGAGTACCAATGATGCTATCACAGACATTTTTCTCAACGTGCATGACATCGATACAATGCCTAACCGTCAAACAACTACAATAAGGAAGATCCCAAAATATTGACTTCTTCTTGAATAAAGATTTGTCACTCTGTGTGGCCATAGTACATTGTGATCTCTTACCAAATTCATTGACAAAGTCTTTTACTCTTTCATAAACAACCTCCCCTGGTATAGGTTTAGGTTCACTTCATTCCTCATTCCATCCATTGAATGCTTTGCGCTTCCTACGATACGGATGGAATTTTAGAAGAAACCTTTGATGACCAAGATATATAGTCTTGCCGCCATGTTTTAGTCTTATTGAATCAGTGTTCTCTTCACATATAGGACACACTTTATCTCATTTGACACTATATCCAGACAAATTCCCATATGCTGGAAAGTCATTAATAGTGCAAAACAACATAGTGTGCAAACAAAATGTCTCTCTTTGTGAAGCATCATAGGTCATCACACCTTCACCCCAAAGTCTCTTTAAGTCATCAATCAGAGGTTCAAGATAAACATCGATATCATTTTGAGGTTGTTTAGGGCCCGATATCAACAACGACAACATAACATACTTATTTTTCATACACATCCAGGGAGGAAGATTGTATATAACAAGCATGACTGGCCAAGTGCTATGTTGGCTGCTCAATGTCCCATACAGATTCATCCCATCTGTACAAATCCCAAGTCTTAGATTCCTGACTTCTTCACCAAATTTAGGGTACAATAGATCAATCTTCTTCCACTGTGGGGAATCAGACGCATGTCGTAGGATCCCATCATTATTTTTCATAACATCTGCATGCCACCTCAAATTATTCACATCTATCGGATTGGCAAACAAGTGTTGGAACCGTGATATTATAGGTAGTACCAAATCACCTTGGCAGGAGAACCAGTTTTGGACTCCCCTGAAGTCATCAATTTATACCGTGACGCACCACATTTTGGACAATCTTTCAAATCCACATAGTCCTTTTGAAATAATACATAATCATTCGGGAATGCGTGTATCTTCTTTGCCTCCATTCCCATTGGGCACAACAATTTCTTTACCTGGTATGTTGAGATTGGCAGCTCATTTCCTTCAGGAAGCATTTCTTTCAACAAAGACAACAATGACGTGAAGCTTTTATCGCTCCATCTATTGTTAGCTTTCAGCTTATACAATCTCAACACAGCGCTAAGCTTCGTAAACTTAGTACCACATGTGTATAACAATATCTCAACATCATGCACAATGTTTCTAAACATGGGAGGTGGATCAGTTTCAGTGTGCTCTACCCCACAACTATCCAGCATCGCATCAACGATGTCTACTAGAACTGGTTTGTTCACATCTACGTCATCAGAGGCAATAACTTCTTCCACACAAGCACTACTATCGACATCCATTGGTTTCAGGTTTGAAATCTCTCCATGCTAGTGACATTCTTTATAGCCTTGTAAAATCCTATTGAACATGAAATGACTTTTGATTTCGTCACCAGTGCTAAATTTCAAGTTGTTACTGCAATGCCTACATTGACAGTAGAACCTATCTCCAGGTTGTTTCCTATGTTCCTCAGCAAATCTAATAAACTAATCAAGACCAGAAATAAACTATGGGGGTGCAGCGAATGCGAATGGACATCCATGATCTATCCATTCTATGATCAAATAGAAAAAAAGTATATATTACATAAGATTAGGGTCTAGGGCTAACAGATCAGAGTTTAAGCATGGTTAAAACTTTAGGGTTTAAGGTCTTATATATAATTAATGGTTAAAACATCCAAAGTGAGATTAGGTGTTCAAGAACAGTCCCAAACCGGGGACTATCCAAGATTTAATCCTATTGAGTAAATCTTGGACGGGTTTCTAGGCCAACAAATACATGTGTTGTCATTCTTATATATAATAAATGTGTATCACCTATCCCATTCTTGAACACCTAATCTTACTAGTAAGTGTATAATGTGTATTGGGTTTTCAAGAAAATTTTGGCAGCATTTCCCCGTTGTTCTCCAAGTACATATGTACTTAGAGAACAAACGGGGAAATACTACATAAATTTTCATGAAACCCAATACACATTATACACTTACATCCTAAGTGAGATTAGGTGTTCAAGAACAGTCCCAAACCGGGGAATATCCAAGATTTACTCCTATTGAGTACATCTTAGATGGCTTTCTAGGCCAACAAATACATGTGTTGTCATTCTTATACATAATAAATGTGGACCACCTATCGCATTCTTGAACACCTAATCTCACTAGTAAGTTTATAATGTGTATTGGGTTTTCAAGAAAATTTCAGCAGCATTTCTCAGTTGTTCTCCAAGTACATATGTACTTAGAGAACAAATGGGGAAATGCTACCGAAATTTTCTTGAAACCCAATACACATTATACACTTACATCCTAAGTGAGATTAGGTGTTCAAGAACAGTCCCAAACCGGGGACTATCCAATATTTACTCCTAATGAGTATATCTTGGACGGGTTTCTAGGCCAACAAATACATGTATGTTGTCATTCCAATACCTTCAATCCTAGTTTCATCATTCATATCCTAGGTTTCATGTAACATCAATTAATCTAGGTATCATATTCTATAACATTGATTTCAATATTTCGAGTGTCCATGCATGTTCATCATCAAGATTAAGATTACACATACATTAGTATGACCTAGGGATGGAGAGATTCATAATTGACTTCAAAATTTCAAACTAGCTCATGCATTATCATCAATCTACATCATACAATAGGGATTAATGTAGATATTAGGGCGACACATCACTACAAAATTAGAGATTTAACATTAGGGTTTTAATATCTTAGATAGATTGATCACAAGATTTCAGCAATATAGTTAATACAAGATTATGGTGAAATGTGTATTAGGGTTTTAACATTAGGGTTTTAATAACTTATTTCAACATATATACATCAAAATTTATAGAATTAGGTCAAGAATTAGTATTCAATTGCAAATGTATCTTCTTCTTCCTGCTCCCTCCTTACCAAATGGATAAAATCAAGGCCATGACCGTGTAGGTTGGCCACGACCGTGGTTATGTTGGCTGACCACGGTCGTGCTGTCCAGTAGGGATTTGTCCAGCACAGCCATGGTCAGCCAACACAACCATGATTGTGGCTAGCCCACATGGTCGTGGCCTTGTTTTTATCCATTTGGTAAGGAGGGAGTAGGAAGAAGAAGAGGTGGTATATTTCAGCCACCTCTGGCGTCCCTATAGGATGGCCATACAAGTCAGCGGGAACAAAACGAGCAAGCAAGGGCAGCAACAAAGGCCTACCTATCAGTGGCGTGGAGGAAGAAGAGAGCAGCTAGCAGCATCCCTATCGGTGGCAGCGGCGACCGGTGTGAGGAGCAGCGGGCGGGAGGAAGAAAAGAGCAGGGGGAGGCGGTCGCGATGGCCACAGGAGTAGGTGGCGTCGATCACAGGAGCAGGATGGAGTGTGACCACAGGCGCGACGGCGTCGAGAGGGGAACAACAGCTTCGGGGGCTAATTTCGAGATGAAATAGAGAATGGGGAAAAGTATGTTTCGCTCGGGGGATATTAAGTTAACAAAGGCATCAGTTGTCTCAGAAATCGACACTTAATAACCATCAGCATCGGTTGCTAAAAAAAACCGACGTCCATTGGACAATCTTAACCTGAAAAAATTTCACGGGGACATCGCACGACACCTTATTAGCGTCAATTTTCCACAAAAACTGACGACCATATTGAAACTTTGGAGGAGTTTTTTTTTCGTTAGGCGTCGGTTATTAGGTAAAACACTGATGCCGTATGTGGGGCAATTTTTTTGCTCGAAAATTTGGATTTGGCAGGCTATTTTAGGCGTCGGTTCATGATAGGGAGCCGACGCTAAATAAAAAATGATACCTGTGTCTGGCCGGTCTTCAAATATTAATGTCAGTCTCTGTAATTAGTCGATGTTGTAGGTTTTAGGCGTCAGTTTTCGATAATAACTGACGTCTCTAAATGTGACATTATAAGCTATTTCTGTAGTAGTGCAATTAGAGGTTTAAGGTAAATATCAATATCATTGCCAGGTTGTTTGGGGCTCGGTATCAGTAACAACAACATGACATACTTATTATTCATAGAAACCACGGAGGAAGATTGTATACAACAAGAATGACATGCCAATTACTATGTTGGCTTCTTAATGTTCCATATGGATTCATCCCGTGAATACAAAGTCCAAGTCTTAAAATCCTAGCTTCTTTTCCAAATTTAGGATATAATAAATCAATCTTCTTCCAATGTGGGGAATCATACGTATGTTGTATCATATCATCATTATTTTTATTTAATCCTGTATGACAAGATAAATTTTGTGTATCTATGGCATTAGCAAACAAGCATTGAAATTGGGATATTATAGGAAGATACCACATCACCTTGGCAGCATACTCGATTTTGGTCTTAATCGATGTCGTCCTTTTATACCTACACACTCCAAATTTTGAACATTCATTCATATCTATATGTTCCTTTTAAAACATCACACAAGAATTTAGGCATGCATGTATCTTCTTAGCCTCCATTCCCATTGGGAACAACATCTTTTTCATTGAGTATGTTGAGATTGGAGAATATCTTTCAACAAAGAAAACTAGAGAAGTAAAGCTTTTGTTGCTCCATCTATTGTAAGCCTTCATAGTATATAATCTCAAAACAACACTCATTTTTGTAGTACAACCTAAGTAAAACGGTTTCTTAGCATCCACTACTACAGAACCTACCTTTAGTGTCGGTTATTTAAGGCCTTTAGTGTCGGTTTCTAAGCGACACCTATGTGGGCGACACTAAAATCTCACCCATTACGCGTCGGTTCCAAAACCGACGCCCAAACTCTTCACGGGCCACCGAAACCGTGCATGTTTCCTGTGGCGCGAAGGTATAGGCGTCGATTATTAGATAAGAAACCGACACCATATACCTTCGCGCCACAGAAAGGGCGCCATCTTGGCCACTATCAGCGTCGGTTATTAGATAATAAACCGACGCCATATACCTTCGCGTCACAGGAAATAGGCGTCGGTTATTTATATAAAACCGACACTATAACTTTGTGTGTCAGTGTTATACAAATAACCGACGCCTATTGTTTTGTTTTTTTTCTGTTAGTCTGCAGACCTGCTGTGGCTGGTCACAGAATGAGAAACCTGCAGTTAACTGCAGGTTTTACGACATCCATTGATATCAGCCAACAACAGGCCACAAATCTACAAATTTAACAACAAAAATATTCACACATGCATTTAGCAATACAACATGCAGTTCCATTTTATTTTCACACATTTAGAAACATTCATGTAGCTAGCAATCTGTAGTTCCATTCATTCACATTCACACGTGTAGAAACATTCATATAGCAACCAACACTTTCATTCATTTTCACTCAGACACATGAAACATCCAGACATGTAGAAACATTCACACATATATTATAATTCAGAAATTCATTTACAAAATATCATTCTTTAGTCATTATTTGCTATCAACATCCCAATTATATTTTAAAACCCCCACTATTTGTATGGTTGTTGCCCATTCTTCTCTTACTTCAATTAATTCTCCCATCGTATAGGGAGCATGTACATCTGGTAAGTCCGTTCCTGTAGTGGGGTCAGCTTTAAACACCTGTAAAGAGAATGATGTATATATATAATTAATGAGCTATAAATAAGATTGATATATTTCATATTATCTAATGAGACTATATAATACCTGAGCAATACAATCGATGTCCAGTGCGACATGTTTGATAATCATGTGCATATATCGCATCACATAGTATCCATATGCCCATCTATTGTCTTGTGTAGCACACTATAAATTCAAACATACAAAATATTAAAAAATACAACTAATTAAGCATTGTTCACATAAATAATATATACATATATTGCAGTCGGGAACTTACTTTCACGTTCTTCCAAATTATTGGCTGGTTCTTTTTCATGGGGACCTTTCCTCCAGCCTTTTTGAACTCATCAAAACCCCTACATGTTAATGTAACACAAAACATTGAAATTAAATAGTAATGTAATAACATATGTTAATGGATATGTAAAGTTCACATAATCAGAAAAATAAAAACGTATAAAACAAAACATACCTCTAATATTGCAATTTTTTATCAATTAACAATCCTTCATTGTGATCTCCGCGCACATACAAGTCATCATTAGCTTCAATATTTGTTGGTGTTGGCAACCCAACTGAGAATGGACTGGATTCATCATACTTATCATAGTACTGTTCTCCATCTATAGGATTTTCAATGAAATGTCTTTTACCATGAAGAACAACCGACCATTTATCATTTGCTGGATCATCGATATAAAATACTTGTTTCGCCTGTGATGCCAATATGAATGGTTCAGCCTTCTCGCCAATCTTTTCAAAGTTCACTAAAGTGAAACCCAATTCATCCACTATAACTCCTTTGGTGTTATCAACCCAATTACATTTGAAGAGCGAAATTCTGAAATCTATGTAGTCAAATTCCCATATCTCTTCAATGACACCGTAATATGACATTTTAGCTTCACGTGGACTCTTATCCTTTGCACTTGCAAAAAACATAGTCGATGCTTGAAGGGTGACCCCATTGTTTTGGACGACACTCTTATCATCTTGGCGCTTTGTGTAATATGTGAATCCATTAATGTCATACCCTTCATAAGACATAACAGTCAACTTTGGTTTAAAGGCGAGGCATTTGATAGTTTCAGTAATATCATCTGGTGTTTGAGATAGTTGATGTAAGACTTTATCTTCAAACCACTTAATAAAAGTCTTGTTATGCTCTCTAGCAAGCCACATTGTATTGGCTCGAGGATATTGTCTTTTGATGAAATTGGTATGTTCCTCTATATAAACGTTCACTTTGTCCATGTTGTGTAAAATATACAAATGACCTTGTTCCAACTGCTCACGGCTGATTACTTTCACACGTGATCCCAAAATTCCTTTGCCAAATAGCTCGTCAATATTCTTGTCATTATCAGGAGTGTCATTACCATTGAAAAAGTCATTGTAGAAATCCATAACCTCTCTCACCACATAACCTTCAATAATACTCCCTTCAGGCCGATAACGGTTTCGAACATCACCTTTAAAAACACTAATGTATCGTTCAAAGGGATACATCCAATGCAAGAAAACCGGTCCCAAGATTTTCACTTCCCTAGTCAAGTGGACAACTAGATGTACCATGATATCAAAGAACGAAGGAGGGAAATACATTTCAAGCTGACATAGGGTAACAACCACTTCTCTTTGCAAATTATCGAGAGTCTCAGGGTCAATAACTTTGCTGCAGAGACTGTTGAAAAAGAAACAAAGTATGGTGATTGCAAACCTTACATGCTTCGACAATATAGATCGAATTGCCACGGGAAATATTTGTTGCATTAGAGTGTGACAATCATGAGATTTAAGACCTATCAACTTCAGTTCTTTCATTGATACCAATCTACGGATGTTGGATGAGTAACCATGTGGCACCTTAACATTTACCAAGCATTCACAAAAAGCTTTCTTCTCCTTTCTAGACAATGTGTAACAAGCGGGAGGTAAGTATGTTCTTTTATTACCCATTTCACGTAATTCTATTAATTCTCACCTTATTCCCATTTCATGTAGGTCCAGTCTAGATTTTATCCCATCTTTAGTCTTACCTAGTATATTTAACAGAGTACCAATGATGCTATCACAAACATTTTTCTCAACGTGCATTACATCGATACAATGTCTGACTGTCAAAGAACTCCAATAAGGAAGATCCCAAAATATTGACTTCTTCTTGAATGAAGAATTGTCACTCCGTGTAGTACATTGTGATCTCTCACCAAATTCATTGACAAAGTCTTTTACTATTTCATAAACAACCTCCCCTAGTATAGGTTTAGGTGCACTGCGTTCCTCATTCAATCCATTGAATGCTTTGCACTTCCTACGATACGGATGGAATTTTGGAAGAAACCTTCGATGACCGAGATATACATTCTTACCGCCATGTTTTAGTCTTGTTGAATCAGTGTTCTCTTCACATATAGGACATGCTTTAGCTCCTTTGACACTATATCCAGACAAATTCCCATATGTTGGAAAGTCATTAATAGTGCAAAACAACATAGCATGCAAAAAAAATGTATCTCTTTGTGAAGCATCATAGGTCATCACACATTCACCCCAGAGTTTCTTTAAGTCATCAATCAGAGGTTCAAGATAAACATCGATGTCATTTCCAAGTTGTTTAGGGCCCGATATCAACAACGACAACATTACATACTTATTTTTCATACACAGCCAGGGAGGAAGATTGTATAAAACAAGCATGACTGGCCAAGTGCTATGTTGGCTGCTCAATGTCCCATACGGATTCATCCCATCTGTACAAAGCCCAAGTCTTAGATTCCTGACTTCTTCACCAAATTCAGGGTACAATACATCAATCTTCTTCCACTGTGGGGAATCAGAAGCATGTCGTAGGATCCCATCATTATTTTTCTTAACATCTGCATGCCACCTCAAATTCTTCACATCTATCGGATTGGCAAACAAGCGTTGAAACCGTGATATTATAGGTAGATACCACATCACCTTGGCAGGAGAACCAGTTTTGGACTCCCCCGAAGTCGTCAATTTATACCGTGACGCACCACATTTTGGACAATCTTTCAAATCCACATAGTCCTTTTGAAATAATACACAATCATTCGGGCATGTGTGTATCTTCTTGGCATCCATTCCCATTGGGCACAACAATTTGTTTACCTGGTATGTTGAGATTGGCAGCTCGTTTCCTTCAGGAAGTATTTCTTTCAACAAAGACAGCAATGACGTGAAGCTTTTGTCGCTCCATCTATTGTTAGCTTTCAACTTATACAATCTCAACACAGCGTTAAGCTTCGTAAACTTAGTACAACCTGTGTGTAACGGCATCTCAGCATCATGCACAATGTTTCTAAAAATGGGAGGTGGATCAGTGTGCTCTACCCCACAACTATCCAGCATCGCATCAACGATGTCTACTGGAACTGGTTCATTCATATCTACGTCATTGTAGGCACATTATTCTTCCACACAAGCACTGCTATCGACATCCACTGGTTTCGGGTTTGAAATCTCTCCATGCCAGTGCCATTCTGTATAGCCTTGTATAACCCCATTGCACATGACATGAGTTTTGATTTCGTCACCAGTGTTGAGTTTCAAGTTGTTACTGCAATGCCTACATGGACAGTAGAACCTATCTCCAGGTTGTTTCCTATGTTCCTCGGCAAATCTAATGAACTGGTCAAGACCAGAAATAAACGCTGGGGTGCAGCGATTGCGAATGGACATCCATGATCTATCCATTCTATGATCAAAGAGAAAACAAGTATATATTAGGACAAGATTAGGGCCTAGGGTTAACAAATACATGTGATGTCATTATTATATATAATAAATGTGTACCACCTATCCATTCTTAAACACCTAATCTCACTAGTAAGTGTATAATGTGTATTGGGTTTTCAAGAAAATTTCGGCAGCATTTCCCCGCTGTTCTCCAAGTACATATGTACTTAGAGAACAAACAGGGAAATGCTGCTGAAATTTTCTTGAAAACCCAATACACATTATACACTTACATCCTAAGTGAGATTAGGTGTTCAAGAACAGTCCCAAACCGGGGACTATCCAAGATTTACTCCTAATGAGTAAATCTTGGATGGGTTTCTAGGCCAACAAATAATGTGTTGTCATTCTTATACCTAAAATCCTAGTTCTTCAAGTTAGGGTGATTATTGATGTCTTTAAAAGCATGATTGGCAATTTAGGGAAAAGTTCATCATTTACATTCCAAGCATGTCACATGTGTGCATTACAGTTCATCATTAAGCAAGAAGGGTGATTAGGATTCTCACCAAGAACGGGTTTCAATTTTCTATACAATTTTATAAAAAAATGCACATGTATGCATATATATACTATACTTAAGTTAAAGATATAAGTAAAGTAAACTTACCCAACATATACCATATGAGTAAGTATGTCATATTAAAATAGACTATACAATATGAGAAAATAGTAGTGTAATCATGCAAATGGGAACATTCATGGGAACACACACTTCAGTTATAAGCATTCATGTAGCAACTTTCAGTTCCATTCATTAATCTCTTTTTACATCCACACACAGGGGTGTACCCCAAAACAGTAACTAAACAAAGGGGTTGGTGTACCCCTAAACATGCGCATAATTAAAAAAAACTATTAATACAGATAAGTCTAGATAGATAGACAACTAAATACTACACCAGCATGGTCCTGCATCAGTAACTTCGAGGACTTATCATTGTGGCGATCTTCTCCTGAAGTTCAGAATAGAAAGCAGCTATGAGTATTGATTGCTTTCAAACAAAAAGTGTAAACACAAATTTTTTGTGTTGAAAATTATATTTGTTAATTGGACTTACCATGGTCTTTTTGATGATGAAGTTGTGTCACAAAGCTCCTCACTATATTTAGACGAATCTGAACTGACAGGGGCCTCAGATTCAGATTCCTCATAGATGATATCCGACGCCATGCGCTCATACTGCAGAAGATGATCGGGGGTCTCGTAGTTGCTGTTGGTTATCCAAACTTTAATGGAATTATGACCAACTGGACGGAGAAAAAGCCTGTTGCAACGGACCACATGCATCTCTCCAATCCAATAACGCCAACCGGATTTTGATACAAGATTTCCCGCCAAATCATACTCAACCTCGATAACATGTGAATAATTGCCAAAAGTTAGGGTCACTTTACCAGGCATGTAGTGTCTTCCTTTTAGAAAACGCCAATGTTTGGGTATGACCAATTGGTTTAAGGAACAATCATCTAGGATGATGTCCAATTGTTCTTCAATAGGGAACGTTAACATTGACATAGAGGCCCAGTTCATAGTGACTGTTATGGGTGGACAGACACTGCATAATATTAGTATTAACAAAGTGTAAGTACATATAACGATGTTATATATTTTCAGAAAAAGTTGTATAACATCAGTTAACCTTTTATTGCTTGTCATAACCAACTTTATTGTGGTAGACATGATAGCTTGAAAAGAAGTCTACATATGTACTTAGAGAACAAATGAGGAAATGCTACCGAAATTTTCTCGAAAACCCAATACACATTATACACTTACATCCTAAGTGAGATTAGGTGTTCAAGAACAGTCCCAAACCGGGGACTATCCAAGATTTACTCCTAATGAGTAAATCTTGGACGGGTTTCTAGGTGCTTACTAAAATAGAACCATTATATGGAACTAATCCTACATTATACACATACTTTTCCTGAGTAAGATAATGTACACTTCATGGAATTATTAAGATCTGAATATATATAAGTTGTTTCTACCTACTTTGATGGGATTTTATAACATTCGAGTCTTCCATTTAAGGCATTAGATGCATATATTGCAGTCCATTGTGTTGAGATAAGAATCCCATGTGATACATACGATTGAGAATCTTTCACGATACTAGGAAAATACACAACTAGATATTCATTTAGGTGTTAAACATTCATTTAGGTGTTCCTGATAACTCGCAGGTATGCACAACTAGACAACTGTGGCGGAGCAGTACTGGAGGAAGCATACCTTTCGGTAGCGGCGGCGGACAAGTAGGCGACAATTGGTAATTTAGGGAAAAGTTCATCATTTACATTCCAAGCATGTCACATGTGTGCATTACAGTTCATCATTTAGAAAGAAGGGTGATTAGAATTCTCACCAAGAACGGGTTTTTATTTTCTATACAATTTTATAAAAAAATGCACATGTATGCATATATATACTATACTTTTTGGAACCATACTAAACACCCAAATACTTTATAACACAACTATAAAACAATGATTATAGCTAAACTATTAGACAATAGACTTGTCACACATAAAACACCCTATACAACTATAAAACAAAAAAGTATTAAGATATGCATGATACAATAACTATTTTGCATCACAATACAGCGGACTTATCATTGATACCTTACTAACTTATTTCTACATTTACATATCATCACTTGATCAAAAATTACATATATTGTATAGATAATAGAGGATTCAACTCAGTAGAAGCACAAAATCAGTACCTAAACCCTAAACACAAATAAGTAAATAACATTAAAAAAAACGCCCAACAGTTGCTTGGGTGTGCCTTAGCACCGCCCAAGCAGCCGCTGGAGCAGAGGAAGAAGGAAGAAGGCAGGGCAGGTAGGCATACCTTGAGGGCAGAGGAGAGCAGCGGCCGGAGCACAGCAGCCACCGGCGGAGGCGGCGGCAAAGAGAGGAGAAGCGCCGACGAGGACACGGAGCAGCGGCGGCGAGGGCATGGAGAGCAGCGGCGGTGAGTGCATGGAGCAGCGGCGAGGGCATGGAGTAGGAGCACGGACAGCCGCCGGTGAGCATAGAGGGCAGGAGCAGGAGCAGGAGCAGGAGCACGGCCGCCGGTGAGCACGGAGCAGCGGCGAGGGCAGGAGCAGGAGCACGGCAGCAGTGGAGGAGGAGCAACGACCGGCGGGGGTGAGCAAGAAATCACCGGACCTAACTGAAATCGAGAATGAAAAAGGGAAAGGGGAAGAGAAGCTCGCGCTGGTGAGCTATTAAGTTGACAATAAGCGTCGGTTATTCTAAAAAACTGACAAATAAACCAACTGTGTCGGTTCTTTTCCAAAAATCGGCACCTATACTAGATTATAGTCGTCGGTTTTTAACTAAGGGACAACCGACAACTATTCCTGTCTCACGAATACCCTTTAGTCATCGGTTATTTATTTATGAACTGACGACATATGTCAAATTTTGGAGGTAATTTTTTCGTTGGAATTTTGGTTTTGGCGGTTGATTTTAGGTGTCGGTTTTTTATTAATTAACCGACACTTAATAAAAGTGGTACCCGTGTCTGGTCGGCCTTCACAGATTGTATGTCGGTTTATGTTATAAACTGACACTGTAGAGTTTAGGTGTCCGTTTATGTATACAACCGACACCTTGAAAAGTGACTTTATAATCCATTTCTGTAGTAGTGATCATGCACAAAATTTCTAAACAAGAGGGTGGGTTTGTAAAATTTACCCCGCAAGTGTCTAGTATCTCATCAACCATGTATGTCGGGATTGGTTTGTTCTCATCAACATCATTAGCCTTTTCTTCTTGGACACAACTACCATTACCCACATATGTCGATCTCATACTATGAATCTCTCCATACCAGTACCATTTGGTATATCCCTGTACAATCTCATTACACAAAGATCATGTCAATAGTGTCAACTTTCAGGTTGTTGCTACAATTCCTACACATGTAATAGAACATATCTCCAAGTTGTTTTCTATGTTCCTATGCAAATCTTACAAATTCATCGAGATCATTCATAAACTCCAGAGTGCAGCGATTTGATATCTGCATCCATGATCGATCCATTTTCTATATGACCAGATGGGAGATGAGTACCTCATCAGGTTCTTAAGTTAATTTCTAAAAAATATGTTTGAATAATTAAACGATAATCATCTTGTAGTATTCAGATTTATGAATGTGTACCACCTATCCCATTCTTGAGTACTTCATCTCACTAGTAAGTGTATAATGCGTGTTTAATTTCAATAAATTTCGGCAACAATTCCCTATGATTTTGTAAGTACACCGATGTAGATGGGCAAATACCCACCTACATATGTACCCAAAGAACAGAGGAGAAATGTTGTAGAAATTTATTGAAACTGAACACACATTATACACTTACATCCTAAGTGAGATGAAGTGCTCAAGAATAGTCCCAAATTGGGGAGTATCCAAGGTTTGTTCCTAATGAGTAAATCTCAGATGGGTTTCTAGACCAATGATGCAGTTTAAAAATGGGTTTATCTAATATCTCAAACTAGGTCATGCATGTATGAGAAGGATTGTCAAATGATTTGAGCAAGATAGTCAACATAAACATCGACATTGTAAATTCAAGTTAATCTAGAGCAATTCATATCCAATTTTAGTGTATTAATTCCTCGGTGCCAACATTTGTCCATACTAACATTTAATCACTAACATGGAACAATGCACTTCAAACATACACAAAATTAGGGCTATAGTTTCAAATAAGAAATGCAATTATCAGAATTTATTAACGAGTCCTAGAATTTGATTCTCTCATCATCTCAGTTATTGATTCATTATGATCATGTAATAATCCTAACAAAACTAAATATTAAATAATGATCATGTAATGATCCTAACAAAACTAAATAATCAATAATGAGCATGTAATAATTCATCACAATCACCATTAATTCATCACAATTTTGAGATAATTTATACGAGTTATTCTCAATTTCATCACAGTTTGCTACAATTTACAATCATAAAAATATTTCTCCTCCTTCACTTATCTCCATCTCCTTCCCTCTCCCCTACTTCCTCTTCTCACCTCCTTCCCCTGCCCTACACATTTTCTTCTCAATAGTGAGAAGAAATAATATGGAAGGGAAAGGAGGAGAGAGGATCGAGGACGAAATGGGAAGGGAGATTAGTAGGATAGGGAAAGGAAGAGAAGAAGAAGGGTGAGAGGGAATCTGTGGTGATGGAAGGAAGCAACGTCGGTGGCGAGTAGTAAAGCAATAGCAAGGAGCTTTATCCGATAAACGAAGAGTAGTAGAAGCGCTGGCGATGTGCAACAGTGGCAGTGAGGCAGCGGTGAGCAACAACAACAACGACAAGAAACGGAGGCAGGGAGCAACAACACCAGCGGCGGGAAGCAGCAACACCATCGGCAGAGAGGTGAAATCACAAATAGTCAGAGCTACAATAACACAAGAAATACGGGTAGAAAATAGGGGACAAAGTGTTTTATGGGGGGTGGGGGGGTTAAGTAAGACATATACTATCGATTATGTGTGAAACTACCGATGAAGGATATTTCTCAGTGGTTTCTTACTAAAAATCATTGATACATAAGGTACACTCTTCATCAGTTGTCAACCAAAGACTGTCTATGAATCTCGCAACCCAGCAATTGTTAACACAACCTTTCTCGGTGGTTATGGTTATTTCTACCGACGATAAAGGTCAATTGGAGGTGAGAAAAAATTCATATAACACATGGCACGAACATCTTTATCTTCGGTCTCTCAAGAATGAACTGAAAATAAAGGTGGATTCATTCCCGCGGGACAGATGATGATTGCACATCTTTATCTTGTCGGTTCTTCAGGAAAGAATCGACGATATATGGTTTTTGGAGGCAAATGAAATGATCCCAAAAAATTTGTGTAAAATTCCATTTTCGTGGATGATATATAGCTTTAGTTTCTTTAAGAAGTGACCGACATAAAAAAGAAAGTGCAACCCGCATTTCTCAGGTGTGCTAACTATGGTAGCTACTGACCTTGAACTGATAGGAAAAGTAACACAGTCAGTTTCTCCTATGAATATAACCGACGTTGTATCCCCATTCTTTAGTAGTGTAGAATGTGAAAAGTCTTTCTTGGAAATCCAAAATATGGTTGTTAATCACCTCCTAACTCCTCATGAAAGGGTGTATCGTTGGTATTCATGACTCTTAAGGGATTCTTTTTCCTTATTCTTTTAAGGTAAATATAGAAAAATTTGAACTTTTGTAATCTAGCTTCAACCAGTTGATTTTGGTCTTTCGACTCAAAACAAACTCTTCAGCGTCACACACCTCCATAGTTGCTTTTCTTACCTTGAGATCAGATCATTAAGATTTGAGTCCCCTATATATTATATATTTTTTGTTGCAAAATACATTCTTTAAACTCTTTTAATATTGCATTATCATGATATTTCCAACATCAGACTTGTTCCATGCAAAGAGAACATATATGAATGCTTAAGTTTTCTTGAAATCACGAATATGGGATCGCCTTCCACCTCCTATTTCCATGTAGTATCTATCATATAAAAAAAATCTAGGAATAGTACATCAGACCTTATTGAACCTAAGTTATGTCTTTTCTTATAAACAATTGTCTAAGTGAGCAATAAGATCCTTATGATCAATGTAGATCATATGTTGTTCAAAACCCCAAATTTAAGTAAAATCATTAAGGAATTTATCATTCATGAAACCTCTACCAATGTTTGACATAACAAGGTTCGTACCTTCCAAACCAAACTCCCATCTATGATGTGCACCATTGATATTGACTTCCACAACACCATCATCATTAACCAAGTTGTTCAAATATTATAGGGAATAAAAATAGAGTTAAACAACTTCAAATATATTAGACAAGAACCTCATCATATTAAAATCACTTATAAGAATACAATGATTATCCTCAAGATGATTGATGGAACATGACAATATATCTCTTCTATGTTTATGATTGTGGTTTAGATTGTAATAAGGAAGAAACTTCCATCGAGGAAAGATACTTCATAGACAACAGACTACTCTTGCTCTTCAATCTTTTCAATATTCATATTTTCCCTACTTCCTGATATAAGAACTCTTGCAAATGAGTATCTAAAATAATTTGAGATTCACTTTCCATATGGACATACCATATGCAATCTTTCTTCTTCTAATGTTTGCTTCCAAATGATAATTAATACAAATACAGTTCTCCTTGAATGCCTCATGTACAACCTTGATGCTTTGTTTATTCAAACAACATACATTCTACTAGAAGATGGTAATGGATTCTGACATAGGTTGTATGATCAATAGCATATAAAGTACAATAGATTCATATTCATTTTGTTGCATCACAATTTCATTATCAATCCTTCAAGAAATTCCAAAATCTTGAAGTTGTTTGAAGAAATTGGGATGCCAACAGATTTTTTGGAGGATCTTAGAGACATTACTCCTTTGAGATATAACTTTCCTTATGAAGTGGTTCTATGCATTACCAGATGGAGGTGTATCATAAGATTTGCATGCATCAGGCAGTGCCTAAGTACAAGGGCTAATTGAGTTCTTAGAGTCTTGCTTTTCTCTCTTGAATGAGGAGTTACATGCATTTGAATCACCATGTTCTCGTTAGGGGGGAAATTATCGAATATTTCTATATTACCATTGTCCTTTTAACCCATACTAGTTCAATGTGGGAAGGATTTTTAGAAATTTTTATAGAGTCATCTTTTCCATGTCCAAATGGCACACATTTTGCAATATGCAGGAATCAGTTCATATTCATTTTTTTGTATGTTTAATGCCAACATGATAGGTAAGATTTAATTCATTAGGAAAAGACAAGGATGCATTGACATGAATATAAATCATTGCAAAATCTTGAGGCTTGAGTTCATTTGCCAAAATATCTAGTCAAAGTGGAGCATCAAGGTAAACAACAATCATTATTACCACCTCTCATTATGTAACTCCATATGAAGTAATGGATACAAATCAAAATTAGGACTTTACTAAGTTTTATCTTTTCTGAAGGCTCTCCATGTTGTTGTTTCTTTAGAATCATTGGCTTGCCAATGATAATCCATAGGTCTTGATCAATATCTACCCTCATTGTTGTCATTTCTGTAGTATCGTCGTCTTGCCAACTATATTCTAGAGGCCTTTCCAATATGTAACGACATATCCTTTATTTCAGTAAACATGATAATAATTAAATACTTTTCCAAGAACAATAGTCTAAACTCTCCTTTTTCTTTTCTATATTAGACTCAAGTGTTCATAAAGAATAAGTGAGTGTAATTAACATATGATACAAGTACATAAATTGTATTATTCCATTTCACAGTCTCTCTCCATAATTGTTTTCTGATACCTAAAAACTACATCCACAATCAACTTGACAATGCTTGTCCAATGTTTAATTTCTTTCCTTCAGAGAGAATAGATTTTCCAAAGATCTAGTTTCAGTAGAAACCAAAAGTTGTCTCTTGTTTGAGTGTTTTCTTCTAGTAGAAGAGGATGATAACAAGAGAAGACAATTGAGACATGAATCTATAAGTATGTATTTTTGGTGGAGGCTCACTACTAACACCACTTTGTGGGTATTTCTATCACAAAAGCCTATGTCCATTTTTCCGCTACATATATATCTTGTCAATATGTTCTATTTCCTCAACAATTTTGTCTTTAAATTATAATGGTTCAGAAAACCCCACAATTTTTGGTACAAGTTTTCATTGGAATTTTATCGATTATTTAGTTATAGAATACAAATGAGTATAGATCATACTTAATCAAAAATTCATTAATTACACCTACTTTATTTATACAGAGCAATGTCAGTATTTTCCTAAATTTCTATACATACAACATAGTGCTTGATTATCATTCTACATAATTGTTCTATTTATCCACTTATTTATGTTGTTTCTCTAATAATTTTAATTAAGGAATTGTATGGAAGAAGTATGACACTATGTGTATGAATGATGCCTACATAATTATTTTCTTCTTCTTTGGGTGCATTTTATATATTGAATTAATTAATTATAGGGGATGTTTGTCATATTATAGGTACTCCTTTTGAACATTAGCTGAAAAATCACAATATCTATATAATATAATTTTTTTTCATATTCTAATGTATAAGCATTCAATATCTTACGTTGATGAGTAGTCAAGTTGTACAGATTGGCAACAAAGATAATTTCTTCAGTGGCATAATATAGATGTAAAAGTAAATTTTATTGCATCATTATATGGGGACAATTCAGTTAAAAATTGGAAAACTGTGACATTGATATTAGTATATCCTATTAAAAGGGGACAACTCACATATAGGAGATCATTTCTAAATAATGAAATTAAATAAAACAATTTGAGTTATCACAAACCTCAATAAGATCTATAAGTCACTAGGTGAATAACACAAAAGTGACAATTGACTAGAAGTTGGGGCAATAGGAATGGGAAGTGTAAAAGAAAAACACAACCTCTATTATACGGAAACCTAGACTCCCACCACCAGGCACTAGACATTGTTCATTATACTTAACTCTTTTCCATAGGGTGAAAGTGCAAAGAAGCATGAAATGTGTTTATCTTGCCTAGTTGGTTAGCCTTACGGATTAGTAGAGTCATGAACAATTCAATTAGATAAAAATAATCACCCTTTTGTTATAAAGTTAATATATGGGTCATTTTAAAGATTAAATCAATGATTGTTAAAGGATTTTTGGAATACAAATTAATCAATCTATTTTCTTCTTCTCTAGAGTCGAGGTAATTAGTCACTTTCGTAGTATCTTCACGTTTACTAAAGGATTGAAAATGATACAATCAGATGGAAAAATTTGTTAGTTCTGTTTTTGCGGGGATGATATAGTTCATTCGCTTCTACTACTTAAAATATGTAAACAACATCATAATGTCACTAATCCAATTTTTAGCCGTGCTATATTTAGCATAGTAACACGAAATACTTAGATACAACTGTACATATCTAATTATAAAAGTATGGAAAATCCTTATGGATGGAGATCGACAGTTGCATACTTCTAAACATCCATCATATTCTCACCCCTATAGCTCAGCGCCATCCTGACTATTTGTGTTTTTGGAAGCGACACTTGCCACTATTGGACTTCTAACATCATGGATTCCATCAGACCAAGTTAGGCTTCCGAACACAAAGTCATTATTGAAGTGGTTCCCCGTTATAGCAAATTGGACCTTGTATTCTTGTTCATCCCCAATCTTTTTAAACTTCAATGTAGTTGGCGTTACAGTCAACGAAACACCATTTGGCTGCTCCACTGTGACGGTGTAAGTCGCCGGCGACCCGACGTTCTTCACCCTCCGAGTTATTGTGGTAGTTTCTGTAATATTGAGAACCCCGATCGAAGGGTAGTTCATATCTATGACCCTCGGAACATCCGCTGGACACTTGAAGTTTGCAAGGCTCGTCACTTTGGCGATAATTGTGGAGTTGTAGCCGATCGCACATAAAAAAACGTAGTAGTCTTCATTCTTCATACTGTATACAAGGCCCGGGTCTCCAGCTTTGTTTGGATTAACATTCCCGGATCCCACGTCGAATGGAGTGGCCTCATAAGTCGAATCATATGATTGCATAGGCACGTCTCCGTGATTAGAAAATGTGTCGCTTGCCAAGGGAACCTTCTTTGCTATATGCAAAAAGAACAGCAATCATTAGAGCAAGTTTAAGAAATGTGTTACCAATGATTTTTCTAATTGATCACATACAAACTTTTCATAGAGATAATGCAAAACGTAGAATTTACCACCTGGTAGAATTTTCTGAAGTAGTTGAAATTTTGTTTGGCAAATGAAATGCATGTATATATCATCTACCGCATATATTTATTGGTAGATAAGCATTATCTATAGCATTTCTTACTCCACTTTTCAATATATCTTATTAATTGTCAAATATTCACTAGCCGTTCCAAATATTACAAGATTAGAGTATTTACCTCCGCGGTAGATCCAACTGACCGAGTGGCAACCATGCACCCCAACACACAAGTACCCTCCAAAAAAGTTATAAGCAAGCATTCTAAATATAAGTATTAACATCATTACGACCTACTAAACACAGTATAATATTACGCTCTTCCAAAACAGTAGTTAACTGATGTTCATTATGAAATGGGGTGAAAGAAGTTTATTATTATACTATATGACCATTGTTAGCGACAGCCGTCATGCGAGAAATGTCTTCGAGGAAAAAACAAGCATCGTGCCCAAGCAGAAAAGTTGAAAAAAACCAAGAAGAAAGATAAGATATATATATATATATATATATATATATATATATATATATATATATATATATATATATATATATATATATATATACTTTAAATTTATAAGACACAACAAAGCATAAGGTGCATGCAACTCCTAACTAAAAGGATCCCTTACCCGAAGTTATTATGGCGGATTTGATTTCCGAGGGACTCCAATCTGGATGTGCCGCCTTCACCAACGCAGCTACGCCAGTAACGATAGGTGCGGAGCAGGATGTTCCAGACAGGAAAAGGTAAGGGGGGTCATCTGGCTTGATTGTCGGTCTAGCAACATACACAGTTCCCGGTGCAAGGATGTCTGGCTGGAGAAGGTATGGGTACAAATAGCAGCATTTCATCAATATTCAATGCGTTAGAAGGTTCAGAAGGTAACATTCTTGACGAAAGGAAATAAATGTGTTCAGAAGGCAAGAGGCCACGAATTTTATAGTTTTTGTATGTTCAGTGTGGAAATGAACCTTGATGATCCCCGGGTTTCTTCTATTCGGCCCCCTTGAGGAATAGGAAGAGCCGACAATAGTGTCATTTGGGCTTACTTTGATGACGATTGGTTTGATCCATGCCTTTGGGTCCCTAACAGATAAGTTAATTAGTAAGTCGTGAGTTAGCTAGAATAACAAATAGATAATCGACGCAGACGTTTTCCAATAGCCAATTTTGACGACAGATATCTGAAAATTCATTACTAATTGGCCGTGATTAAATCTGCCAACTGATCAGTTTATTGGAAATCGTGACATCGGCATGCATGTGTGTGTGTAACACAAAGATGCTTCCTAAGGAACCAGAATTTTTTTAAAAATCCAGACATCCTCTCTAAGATCCTGATCAAACACGACCGGCCTCGAATTAATGAAAGGAAACATTGATGTGCGCGGAGAAGCATGATAGACATCTTACTTGGTTTGATTGACGTAGCTCAAAAGGGTTTCTGAGTCCTTAAGTGATACTATAACTGCCGGGATACGCGGATCTCCATCAATCATAACGGGCCAATCATCATCCATCATCATAATGGCTCCAGCACCACCAGCCTCAAACACAGCCGCTGCCTTTTCCTTCAGAAAATTAAAACCATAATAGCAGACAACAATCTTACCACGGACTTTTTCCTTGTCTAGTGCACCACGTTGGCAAGTAATTCTACAAATTAGGTAGTCATAGTAAATGGATTAGCTTTTGTGAATGTTGTTTGTTATCACAGTAGACATTACGCTTCCAACAATTACTGTATTTACACGATTCAAATTTACGTTTGATTAAAATAATTACCCATTATTGTAATCTTCGCTTGTGTGACCAATATAAGCAGATTTACTTGATATCAAAGGAAGGAAGTCGGAATGCCCAGGTCCAGGAAATCTGAAACCCTAGTGCATGGTGGAGAGTATATTGTTGAGCAGGTGCACAGAAAGGAAGTTGATAAGCAAAAGTGATAATAAAAATAAAAAATGTTAGACATGATCAAGATGCATCATTTCAACCAACCGACCTCGAGGTGGACATTGTTGCCGAGCACAACATCCGTGGTGATGTTTATCCCACCAGTGGAGGCTCCTACCGTCAGAAACCACGGCGCAACATTGCACACCTCATAACCCGTCTTGTTTACTCCCTTCCCTGTGTTGCCAGCAGAGCCAACAGCAACGATACCATGCAGCAATGCATGCAATCCCGCAATCGAAACCAAATCATCAAAATACTCATATCCATCCCACATGCCTCCAAGTGAGAGGTTGATGATATCTACACCGTCGTGTATTGCCTGAGACACAGCCATTAACACGTCGCTATCACTGAAACCTCCTTCATTGTTGACTTCCGGACCGCCGGCCCTATACACGGCGATACGCGCTCTAGGTGCCCCGCCTTTAACGAAGGCCTTGTCCGTCTCAGTCAAGTGAACATTTGGGACAAAGGAGCCAGCCGCTGTGCTAGAACTCATTGTACCGTGGCCGTCATGTTCGTCACGAGCTGATTGGAATGAGTTGATCGCGTCTTGGTATAGGGAGGTCATGTTTTTGGGCGCCGCGTTTATTTCATCCTTGACGGATTGGATGTATCCTTTGTTGAAATATCTTGCGCCTATTAGTTTCCTGAGAATAACGAACAAAGCATACATACTCATATAATAGCACAAGTTGTAAGATCATTCATAATTGTGATTGATTGATGTTTCGATATTGAAGCCATATATATACATACTTATTGCAATGCATTCCCCCTGATGTGTCACAGCTGCCCTTCCACCTTGAAGGAATCGGACCCAAACCTTCGTCATTGAAGCTTTTTGATTCTGGCCAAATTCCTGAAACCATAACATGTGTTCAATTAACACATCAACATATTAATATTAATGGTATAAGTGTTAATTCGAGTTATCAACATATAAAGTTCCTGTCTATTCAAGATTTACCTTAACAAGACAGCGTCTCACCTGTGTCTACAATACCTATAATCGCATCATTCCCATAATTTGTCTTTTTCCAGAGAGAGTCTTCGGGAACATGACCAGCCACGTCCTCGAGCCCAAGGGCTTCCCACACATGTGCGGTGGTTGGTGATCTCCGCCTATCAAGTGACACAGATATAATGTCCGGATGCTCTACAACAAAGAATTTTAGAAGGAAAAGAGAATAAGTAGTTGACAATAATGGAAAGGGCATATATACAATAATGTATTCATATAGGATGGACAAGTACTCCTAAGTGATTCTGCTTCGTCTTCTTCGAGTAAGGCGGCAAAACCGTTGATGAACTTCGTATACGAATAAAACATGGTTTCTCGGGCTTTGTCCTTGCTTTAATGTATGAAAATGAAGATAACGTTGGATATTGCTTGATGAAAGAACACATAGATGTCTTGGTGACGTGTAATAGAAATAAGATACAATAGAACCCAATTTCTTACCAGCCAACAATTGAGCCCAATAACTCATGGTGGGAGTCCGTGATGCCTTCATGGTCAATCAGGTGTACATTTTCTCTTGTGTGCGGGTGTGCTCCCAAATACACAATGTAAGACTGTTTTTGCAATCAAAAGAAAAGATGATTGCATAAAGCGATACAAGTTAATTAGCGTCGTTGGCCTCCAAAATTAAGAAGACAAATGCTTAATATCGACGGCCATTAATAGAACGGTGGAGAAAAATACTGTACATAACACTTCGACAAAAATATTTTCAAAATGTCATTCTATCCAAAATAAATCCTGCAATAGTACTTTTCAGGTCGAAAGATCACTTTAAATACCTGTTTTGAGCTTTGGGACGAAAGCCACATACATTGATTAAAAAGAAATACCGTGTCTCTTTTAGTTCATAGAAAAATAAAACTCATCACTTAATTTGGCGTCATTTACTTTTCTACAAAGCACAAAAAGTTAAGGATTACAACTTCATTATAACACCGATATTTATTGAAAATATATTGAAACACTCAATCTATGAAATCAGAAATCACCTAAGAGACTCATAGTTTTTATTACAATATGTTATTGTGGAAATTATTTCCCCAATGTCGGTCAGTTAGATATTTTTGTTACCAAAGTATGCTATTATGATTTTGTTTCATACTGCGATTATCCATTTAGAAGCATATTTGATATATATATATATATATATATATTTATTTATTTATTTATTTATATATATTTATATATATATATATATTATCGTTATGTAATAATGATTTCTATTTAAGAAAGATCCTTACAATCTAGGAAATATATGTAGATTATTCCTAATATGGTATATACATCCACATATGTTTAACCATGGGCATGCACTAAGAATAAAAAAGTTAACAACAACATCATGGAATATCATAGAAAGAGTTTGTAAAAATAAAGTGATAGTAAATGCCATTACCTTGTTTTCTAGAGGACTACTTCAAGACAAGATATAGTTTCTGCTCTCTTTTTTTGGATGTTACTTAAAATACAAATATAAAATAAAATACAAATATTAAATGTGGGACTGATAAGTTGAGATGAATTATATTTGACATTCAGAAAAAGATAAAAATATTAATCAACCCATTGGGATTCATATTGTAAACAAGAATGGAATGAAACTTGGGGATTTCTATTTAATATGGTATATACATCCATAGATTGACTATTTCATGGGTTTGGAAACAAATCCTTTACCTCAGAAAAGATATTATTGATGATATTTCTTTTTCTGTGGGGAATGGTTGTTCTATTAAGGTGTGGGGAGACCCTTGGATGGAGGGTCCGTTTCTGGAGGATGTGATTGGGAGTAAGGCTGTTATGAAGCTTGGTATTGGATCAAATCAAAATCGAGACATGTAAATTCTATTCTGCAGGTTATTAAGGAGATGGTTTCTCCTGCTCATGGGAGGGATGATTGTATCTTGCTGAAAGGCAAAGAGATACATAACCTCAAGGAGGTATGGAATGTCATTAAGATGAGAAATCATGTACCCTCCTGGTCTGAATGGTTATGGACTTCTAATGGTTCTATGAGACACATTGTCCATGGATGGAGGTGTTTTCTGCATAGTTTACTGACAGGAGATCATATGAAGAGGATAGGTTTCCATATGCCTTCGAGATGTGTGTTATGTAAGAATGATGTTGAAGATCTCAGTCATATTCTGTTTGAGTTTGCTTATGCCACAGAGATGTGGAATTTTGCTGCTGGTGAGGGTTATATTAATCGAGTTCCTGGATCCCTAGATGATGCACTTCTTGCAGGGGAAAGGAAGCACAAGATTGCTATTTTGGCCATCCTTCATTGCCTTTGGAGTGAAAGGAATGGGAGGATTTTTCTTGGTGCGAGCTTATGTGCAGATAGGAACTGGAAGAGGATTAGAAAGGATATAGATACTCTAATTGTATAGTCTTCCTTCTTGTTTTTCTTTTTTTTGTTTTGACTTACCTTGAGTCAAACCCTTACTTGTATATACTTTACAAAAATCTATAAATAGGAGTCCCATGCTTTTCTGACCAAAAAAAAACTTGGGGATTTCATTATATATGATGATGTGAATGACACTGAGGTCATGTTTGGTTGGATGTAGTCAGAGCACAAAGTGTGATTCAATAAGTAAATAGTTAAAAACCATAGAGTCTAGATTGTCTGAATGTCATTTGGTATGGTGTAATATAAACTAACTGATTATTAGTCGTTTGGCTTGGTGTTGCTTCTAATTTTTGGTTCAATGAGAAATATAAACTTATTTTAATATCTATATGCGGGATCATATTAGTAATGTAGATCAGTATGAACATGGAATTTTAATATTTTGTTACTCGTTTTAATCATTTATATTCACCTAATAACAAATTGAATGAAAAATTGTGGTTGAATCTGAGAGGGGGAGGGAAAGCTAAGTCTGTAATAAGTGTGTTTTCAGGGAAGAGAGAGATTTTTCAGCTAGTTTTAATCAACATAACTTGTTTAGTGGGTGGGCTGCTGAGAGAAACTTAGTGCTTAGAGAAAAAAAATGATGTTAGTTCTATGCAACTACACCCGACCGTACAACAAAATGACGCGGTACAAAGTCATCACTTTCGAGCAGTTACAAACAGTATGTGAGAATTGGAATTCACATAATTGCATCACCAAACAAAGTTTATTCTAAAAATCAAAACAATCCAACTTCATAAAATGGTTTTACATCCTATGAAACAGGCCCTGAGAAGAGAAGGCAAGTAAAATCCCTAGAAATTCCCTTATCACAAAAAACTACCATCCACATCATGAACCTTGCTTAGATGTAGTTTCATAAATACATTTTATGGGAACAATATCCCCTCATTTTTTTAAAAGAGTTGCCCTTCTTAACAAGGAAACTACTTACACTCAATTTTGTATTATATGTCCATTAAAATTTTATAAGTTCAGATAAATTTCCTTTGGTGATCTAAGAAAAAAACAATGTACTACAAGAATGAATGAAGGTGAAATAATCCTTTACATTATCTTATTAAAAAAATAAAGCATATAAGTGAGGTAATTAATTATACGAGAAACTCAAAATAATAAAATATATACTTCAGAAGAAAAAAACTCTACCTAGTTAACCAGGTCAAGGTCTTTCACGCAATCAAGCTCGCCTATATATCATGGTTATGAACCTTTTATTAAGGTGTTACTTTTGGTATTGAAGAAATAAAAGTATATGACGCGAAGCAACACAAAATCCTTATATGGTTCCTTGTGCATTGTTCCTAGAATATTTTATACAACTTTGGTAATTATAAACATGATAGAAATGATATTTTACATAAATATGGAAAGAGAGGCTTTCAACTGAATTCATTCGTCAATGTTGTTATGATATTAGTGTCTCATATATTTTCTAATCGTTGGAATACTTTAATAAGTAAGCCTTAGATATTTCATTAATAATATAATTTATTCTGATGAGTTTTTTTTTCTAAAAAGGGATTCGTGTACTGAATATTTGGATGAGCTTGTGCCACTTCAAGAGAAAATGTATGTTTTTTTATGAAGAACTTGTATGAAAAATTTAATTCTATTTATTCTAATAAAACACAATGGTTGAAAGGATTTCAAAACAAAATTGTTTTATTCTTTTGAAATTTGATGTATTTTGCAGTATGGAACAATTTCTATCATATTGCTAGAAATTAACAATACCCATCTCCATGACTGACTTACTTCGCATTCTTGTTGAAAAATAATAAGAGAGTTTTATTGGTGTGGTTTTACCTATTTTAATCAACATTTACATCTTATGCTTTAATGATATGTCTCATACTCCTTAGAAACTCCAACTATAAAATGTATAGGAAATATCTTTATCATTTTAAAATATATAATTTTTCTAGTGACTAACCAAAAACCAAATGGACATATCTAGAGAGAGAAAGGATCTCTTCTATTCTGATTTTTAACATAGTTTTATATCAAGTTAGGAAAAGCTATTGGGTAGTGGTGAAATCTATAAAACTATCTTTCATATTACATCGATTTTCTTCACAAAGGAAACTATAAAAACACTCACTTTTTATTGTGAACATTTATTATTACACCAAATTGTAGATCACTAAAATGCGAGAAAATCTTTAATTGTATGAAACATTAGAATTGCGCTCTTTCAGCATTCTTATTTTGTGCAAATATATTATATATCTGATGCATATGTTCATAATGAGATTTGGTGGAAACAAACATCATTACAAGTGTTGCATTATCATTATGAGGTGAGGAACATAATATGAACAATATGTCTCACATATTGTTATTATTCTTAGTATTGTGTATATGAAATTTTATGCCATTGCTCAGTTTTTACAAATCTTCCCTTTATTGGTTTATTAGTTAAATTTATAAAAAAATAAAAAATGATAACTTGATTGTGTAAAAGAAATACCATACTCCTAATCCAAGAAATTTAGAATAATTGTATAAAAGCATGTATGACTCGTTTGTTGAGAAAAATTGAACAACAAGACTTGTTTCATTTCATTATTTAACCATTCAATTAAACTATATTAGTTGTTTGATTACCTCGACTGTAGAAACATACTTCTATAAGACACACAATATGTAATAATTGTTTCATTTCTATTATGAAATTATGTTTACATAGTTCAATTAATTAAATAAAAACAAAAATTACATTTTAATATTGCATCAAACTGAAACAAGTGAACTGTTGCACACTTATAATGAATTTTTCATTAGATAATGGTATTTTAATTGGTTTGATAAAAGCATAAATATATTTTACCAAAACAAAGAAACTGAAAAAGAATTATTGTTGCACTTGAAATTTCTTGTGTCATCTTATCTTAATTGCATGAATCTAATTCTAAGAACAGTCACTGATTCAATGATATTTGTACCTTCTTTAATGCATCAACTGGTTTGTCGATGCCAACGAGAGTGAAGACAAAGAGGAAAAGTGCTACCAAATTCATTACTGCTAGGAAATGTTGGTGTAGTGAGAGATGTCGATTGTGGCAACTTTACCAACTTTTAGAAGTATCAAGTTTATACGGCGTACTTTTCTTTCCGCATTTCCTAAATTTAGGAGTGATTAAAAATAGACACAACTTTGTGGCTACTTTTATGTATTGACTACTAGTAGTTTGGGATACTGTTAAGTGCTTTGTTATAGTTCTAGTTTGTCTATATATAGAAAACACCGTCCACGTTTATTAGGATTTGTCATGTCATACATGACATCTTTGTACGTGTATGACAATCAAATAAACTAATCACCGAGTATTAGAATACTTGGCTTTCTATTTTCATACATTTATAATAAATTTATACAGAATTGTTGCACACTTATAATGAAATTTTCATTAGATAGTGGTATTTTAATTGGTTCAATAAAAATATGAATATATTTTAACAATACATAGAAACGGAAAAAGTTCATTGTTGCACTTGAAATTTCTTGTGTCATGTTATCTTATTTGCATGAATCTAATTCTAAGAACAATCACCGATTGAATGATATTTGTGCCTTCTTTAATGCATTTGCTAGTTTCTCGATGACAATGAGTGAAGACAAAGAGGAAAAATGCTACCAAATTCATTACTACTAGGAATGTTGATGTAGTGAGAAATGTCTATTACGTCAACTTCACCAACTTCTGGAAATGTTAAGTCTATACGACGTACTTTGATTTCTACATTTCCTAATTTAAGGAGTGACAAAAAATAGATACAACTTTGTGACTGCTGTTATGTATTGACTACAAGTAGTTTGGGACAAATAAAACTAATCATTGAGTATTAGAATTTTTGGTTTTCTGTTTCTCATACATTTATGTGACTGCAACACTAAATAAAGTTGTGTGTACATTTCAATAATAAGGGTTTCGTATGATGCCAGACTGACTATTATAAGAATTATCGTAGTTATGAGTTTATTTAGTTTCTTAAATTAATTTTAGAGGACGAGTAATTATTTAATATTCTCTACTCGTTTAGTATTGCTTCAATAAAGATAATAACTTAAATCTTTTTAGTAAAATTTAGAAAACCATTTATCATGCAGTTTAATTACTTCTTTTAAAGGCTAAATATTTCTCAAGAATAATTACATAAGTATGAGATATAGGTTTATCTTAAGGGAAAGCAATGAAGCACACTAGGTTGAAACACTAGAAACTACTTTACATTTAATTTTCATCCAAGAAACCTTTTATATGTGCAATTGTTGAGGCATCAAGAGGGTCACCCAATACTGTTCTTCCAAAACATGAAACATTCCACCTTTGTATAAAAGGTGGATTCTTAAATGAATTATAGATATTCAATTTCTTAAAATATTTATTGGACTTTGGTTTTCCATTGATTTCTTTTTCAATCTATTTCAATACATTAATTTATCCATATATTGAAATGCAAATGTCCTAAAGCTACTCAACAAGTAGAACAATATGATCAAGAGGATCAAGATTGAGATCCACCAAATAATACTTTTGTTGATAAAAAATTGATTGAGGAAAGAATAATTTCTTTCCTATTTAAAGAATTTTGATTTCCTAAATGGAAGAATGCAGAGGGTTACACATATTAATTTCTATATATTAGGATATCTTTTGAAATAGGTTTTTGTGTCAATCATCCATTTAGTAAGCAAGGGGACCAATGACATCCTTCACTATGTCAAAAAATATGGGCTCGTAGAGTGAGATATTGTTATTATATGTATAACTCAACACAAAATATCAAGCATCATATGTACCATGATCTTCATTTGAGCATTAGCCTACAACACACTATTAGAAATACTTATTTTCAAGTGAAAAAAATAAGAGGCATACCTACACTATATATGAGCCTCAATAAAATTTTTAATGGACGTTGAAGTAATATGTTCTTAGGTAAATATCTACTTAAATTGCATTATAACTATTGATAGATCTAGTGACATTCCTTCTTTTGTGTGTAAGTGGGGTTATTATCTATGGTAGGGGGTGTTGGATCTAAGGGCTCTAGAGTGGGGTGAATATAGACCAAACACTTACAAAAAGCTTGTTAGACTTTCAAGTTACTTCAAATAAGTTTAATTGCAAATAGTGAGTTTGATGGAAACCAAAACATACAAAGCAAGGAAGAGAGAGATTGAAGAAACCAAGTGAATCAGATTTTTTAGAGTGGTTCCACTCTCCAAATTAGGAGAGAGTCAGTCCACTACCTAGAGAGGTCAAGCTCTAGATTTCTAAGATGTCTACTCCTTATATTCGCTTATAAGAGTTAGAACACATTAACTTCTTTTTTCGAGACAAGGATACCCAACTTCCCTTTGAGGCCAAAGGAGCCAACAACCTTACAATCAAATGATTACCTATATATCTAAGAGATAGTTTTCTACCTCACAAAGGTCTTACCCTCTTTTGCAATCAGCTAGATGCCTTCACCAAGGTCCTCCCTTTCATGAAACGAGTCTTCGACCGTGACAATTTACCCACTAAACTCCTTTGATCTTCTCCTTAACTCAGATTATCCTTGAGAACCTTCTTCTCCAACTGAAGAAGCTTTCTCCTTCTCCTTCTCTTGGAGAAGCTTTCACCAATCAAGAGCTTTTAGGAAATGGATGGGGTTGATGGATCTTGAGAGATTTACAAGAATACAAATGAGTAGCTCTCTTCACACAAGACATATCTCACTCATAATGGTAAATTTAGGTGTAAATAAGAGAGATAAAGGGGCTCAAGTGGACTAATAGCATTCAACTATAGCAAAGACCTTGAATAGCATGAATGAACAACCTTGGAATGAACTCGAAGAGGTCCTATTTATAGTTGGAGGTGTCCACTAGAGTGTGGGAACACTTGTGAATTTTTTATAGAGGTTTGGAGGGTTTAACAGATATAATTTCAAGTTTTGCACCCCCAATGGTTAGAATCATTTTTTCTACATTTTCCATACAATGCATTTGGTCTAGTTTCAATAAAGATAACTCGACCGATCACACTATGCGACAAAGCCAATTTAAACCATCGGTCAAGTTTGTCTTCAAGTAACTCGACCGATCCAATTAAATTGAGTTTGGTCTATAGAAGGATCGATCATGTTCTATAAAAATAAAATTGGACCGATCAACATTCATTTCCAAAATCCATTGAGGATCGGTCGAGTGTGTAACTCGACTGATGAACAGTCTGTAATGAATTTTACCTAATGAAATTTAAGCGATCAAACATTGAATTAAGTTTTCCTAATTTTTTATCTTCTTATTTACAAGTCATATCATCAATACAAATGATTAGAAAAATGTTCTAAGGTTGTTTGAAGTGTTTTGCACAAAATTGCAAGTGTATTGCTTTTGACTTGAACTAAGCCTAGGTCTTGAGCGATTTGATCCTTTCCACATACATAATGCCTGAAACCAATCTTAAACAAACATATTAGATACATATGAATGGAATGGTTAAGTCATTATCAAAATATGTTCAATGTATAACATTTAGATCAACATTCTCCCCTTTCTTGAGAATGACAAACCATTCCTTAACATATTGAAAGGATATGAATATTAATCCTTTACCTTTGAGAAAGGAAGTGAAAGTCAAAACTTTACCTTGTGAGTTGTAAGGGGATACATGATTGAACAGTGTGAGTTGCTCCCTCTCAATTCATGCTTACCTATAACTACATGGTTAGCCTTTCCACAAAATAACCATAGCATATATACATACTTTATGGTCCTCTAACAAGTTACGTGATATGTAGATAATTAACAAAAAAGGATCATATAAGCGATAAAACAATATGGCTGAGGTAATTTATCCCCCTTTGTCATATCAAAAAGACAGGGAGGTAGAAAGAGCTAAGTCACATGTCTTCTCAAAAAATACAAGATAAAGTAAGCAACCATGTAGCACACGTTAAATAGACACAAGGTAAAGATATACAAGCAATGCAATGTCATAATTAAAATATGGGATAACATGCCACAAACTCAGGAGATGAGTTCAACCAGAGAGTTATGGTACATATGATTAAGAATACAACATTTAAAGCATGTTCTCACTATAAGAGCCATAAACCAACGATAAAATAATAGAATGAGAAAATAGTACATCTCATATACAATGCCCAAATGTCATAGTACATAAGAGTCTAAAAAGATATTTATGATCAACACCTAGAGACTAAATAAAAAAGACATCAAGCTACATATATGCCATTTATGTCAACATCATCATCATCCATATCATCATTGGCAGCCTCAAGCTAATAGTCCTCATCTCCATCTACAGGTGTAGTAGGGATAGAAGCATCACCTTGATCACCAGAGGCACCAACAAAGCCGTCATCGGAACCAACATCAAATCCATCATCCTCAATGTCCTCATCATAATCAACAACATCCCCATCATCCTAGTCAGACATCTCCTCATCGGTAGAAGGACAGAAACTATGATCGGGCCAATGGGCATTATGATCATCCCAAGTCATGGCAAGAGTGTGTAACTCCTGTGACTAAGGGAAGGAGGAAGCAGAAGTGTTGATGCTGGCAAGTAGCATGATAAGAGTTCATAAGGCAAAGCCTGTGAAGGATGCACTCTAGGGTTAGGGACATGTCCACTAGCAGTAGAAGTGGCAATGGAAGTAGCAGGTGGAGTGGTCAGGTAGAAGTGAGTATATGCATAGGATGAATTAGTCACCTCCTGGGTATGTCTGGTAGGAGGGGTAATGGTGTCTATAAGAAAAATTCGTGGTAGACATGATCTGGCCAAGGTCCTAGTGCTGGTGATCCTAAACCTAAAGATTGTATGCCTACCAATGCATAAAATATCCCATTAGGGTTTCATTTGATACATTGAGCAAGGCACGAGTAGGTCAAATTGGTAGTGTAGGTGGAGGTTCCTAGGTGGAGGTAAAGGCTCCAGGTGTTGTAGAAGAGGTAGGTAGGAAGGTCTTCCTGATTGTGTTATCACTATTACAAACTCTTTTCCAACTAAGTTTGTAATAAGATCATGGAAAAGTGATTTTTGGGTAGCAAAAGTAAACAAACCACAAATCAAGGCATGGTAGGGTGGGTGGCTACCACATGTGTTCTTCTCACAGTCAAAACATGTCATGTGATGTAGGATATAGTGGGACCATTTGAATCTAACATTCTTCAACAAATAGTACATTATTACAACATTGTTTGCTGTAATGTGCATTTGATTTTTCTTTGGGTGGACATTGCATCTAAAACTAATGCAAGCATCCGATTTTTGAGATCAAGGGAAGAGGATAGTAGGGTCAACTTCCTCTTATAGGGTAACTGATTCTTTCTCAAGAACTTGTAGACATCAGGAAGAGTGAGGTTCAGGTGCTTGTAGAAAGCGTCGGGGTCCAAAAGATCAAAAGATTCAAGATAATCCATTCTCCATGATTTGGTGACCTCTGTTCCATTGAAAAAGATGTTCAAGGAATATTCACTGATTTTTTATTTAATCCCAAAAATCCTGGAGGAGAGGATGACTAGGCTATTGGGTGGTGGCACTAATGTGTTGTAGTTCCATGAAAGGTTACAATAAAATTCATGGACCACCTTGCTGCCTGTGATGGAATTATGAAAGCACCAACGTTCTACGCACAAGGCTCCTAGATGATGGGTATAGAAAAGATTAGCAATCTCTTTGATGAAATACTTTTTTTAGAGGAGACTCAAACATGGCTCTAAAAGGAAAGAGCTTCCTAGGAAGGATCTCCTTGTAAAGATTGAGAGCTCTGGAAGAGATAAAAGAGGTGTCATCAAAGAGATTAGGTGAGGGTTGGATGAGGATGAAGGAAGATCGCCTGGGGTACTCTCTTTCTTCAGTTGTATGCCATGGTGGTTATATTGAGATGCAAGAACAACCAAAATATGGAGAAAAATTCACTAATAGGTCGGAAGACAAGCTAAGATGTGTGTGTGAGAGGCAAGGAATGCTAGGCTAGGTCAGTGAAGGGATGGTAACACCTAGGTTGATGTCAAGAAGGGTTGGACCTAGGAATCGGTCAACTTTTATGTAGTTGAGAGACAAAAATTTCAGTCGGACCCTATTTTAAGTTTGTCCTTCCCGACTATCGGTCAAGTTTCTCCTAGGGAAACTCGATCATTCAAGAGAAAAACCCTTGACCACAGCATGGGATCGGTTGAGTTGGCAACTCGACTGACATATAGCTTGTCCAAAAACATGAAATCTTAATTTCTAGCCTCTTAGATGCTAATTAATTTTATTTCTTTAGCCTATTATGCATTTTATACATGTTAAGGCACATTTAACTCATCATAGGGTACAATTTTGCAATAAAACAAGTGCTTGTGAAAAATACCCAAAACAAGCAAAACAAGGTAATTTAGCACATACCAAGCAAGAGATGATCAAGATTAAGCAAGAAACATACATGTAAAACAACACCTATCTAGAAGGCATGTCATTATCATCAAGAGAATTTATAAGAAGTTTTGATCTAATAAAAGGAAATTGCTCTCTAGCTAGAGCTTTAGTGAAAATGTCTACTAACTGATTTTCTATATACACATGCATGATATAAATATCCTTTTTGTCAATGTGGTCATGAAGAAAATGATGATTGACCTCTATTTGTTTAGCTATACTATGCAATTTAGGATTATATGACAAGTTAGTTGCACAAGTATTATCACAAATGACAGGAGAAGCATCAAAATGAATGTAAAAGTCTTGGAGTATTTGCTTCATCTATAGGATGAACAACAACTCCTCACTACAATGTATTCAAATTTGGTAGTTGAAAGAGCCACAATGCTTTGTTTCTAGAAAACCAAGAGATTAAGCAAGGTCCTAGGAAGAAGAAAGTGCCACTTGAGAAATTTCTATCAATCAAACAACCCGCATAATCAACATCACTATAAGAAGCAAGAGTAAAGTAACTTGACTAGGGATACCATAGTCTAAAATTTGGGGTTTTGGCTAGATACATTAAAATCCTCTTAACCTCTTTAAGATATGATTTAATAGGACTTTATTGAAAGCAATCACACATGACAACACTAAACATTATGTCAGGTCTAGAGGCAGTTAAATAAAGTAAACTTCCAATCATACCTATATTGAGCTTCTCATCTACCTTTTCACATTCTCATCGTCTTGGTGTTCTCCATCCCAAAGTGTTTGTATATCTCAATTGTGTAATTTCTTTGGTTGATAAAGTTTCCTTCCTTAGTTTTCTTGATTTAGAAGCCAAGGAAGAAAGTAATCTCCCCCATCATGCTCATTTCAAATTCACTCGGCATAAGATCACTAGACTCCTCAAAAAGGTCAAGATTAGTTCCGCCAAAGATAATATCATCCACATATATTTGAAAAATAAAAAAGTTGTTAGAAGTGTGTTTTACAAACAAGTTATAATTTACTTTGCCCATGATATAGCCATTATCTAACAAATAGTTCATTAGTTTCTCATATCAAGCTTAAGGTGCTTGTTTGAGACCGTGGAGAGCTTTTTGCAATAAGTAAACATGGTTAGGCAAGTATCATGTTCAAATCCTAGAGGTTGTTCCACATACACTTCCTCCTCAATTGTACCATTCAAAAGCACACTTTTAACATCCATTTGATAATGAAAAAAAATCTTGTGACTGGCAAAAGCAAGAAACATTCTAATTGACTCAAATCTAGCAACAAGTGCATAAGTTTCATCAAAATCTATACCTTCTTACTAATTGTAGCCCTGAACAACTGACTTTGCTTTATTCCTTACCACTTTTATTCTTTCACCAACCTTGTTGTGGTAGACCCATTTGGTGGCAATGATCTTTGTATGACTTGGTCTTGGCACAAAAGTCCACACATTGTTTCTTTCGGACTGCTCAAACTCTTCTTCCATAGCTAGGATTTATTCATCATCTTTGAGAGATTCTTTGACATCTTTAGGCTCAAGATGAGACATGAAGGAGATGTCTACTTGTTTTTTGTGGTAGGCAACCTGTGTCTTCACCCTAAGAAAAATATTGCCTATGATTATCACTTTTTTATGATGCTTTACAAAGTTGGATCCTTCTTTTCTTCATTCTTCTCTTCTTCATCAACTAACACCTCCTTTCCTTTATCACCGATGTTGAGATCTTTTAGGAGATCAATCACCTCACCTAGAACATCATCATTTGGAACAATATCCTTAGAAATATAGGGGTTAGTCTCAAAAAATTTAACATTTATGGTTTCCTCTACTTTACAAAGTTCTATGTTATATACTCTATATGTCTTGTTAGTAGTGCTATAGCCAAGAAAGAACGCCTTGTAAGACTTAGGATCAAACTTTTCAAGGGACCCTTGGTGTTCAAAACAAAATAAGGACAACCAAAAACATGAAAGAAACCAATGGAAGGCTTTCTACCATGCCATAGCTCATAAGGGGTTTTGTTAAGTGATGGATGAGTAAAAACTCAATTTTGCACAAAACATGGAGTAATAATCATGGCTTCGGCCCAAAAATTCTTTGGAGTGTTGTTGTACTCTAGAAGCATAGTGCTATCCATCTCATGTAGATACCTATTCTTCCACTCTACAATCCCATTTTTTTGAGGTGTTCTAGGTGAAGAAAAATTATGTACATAGACGAATTCCTCACAAAAGTGTTCAAACAAATCATTCTCAAATTCTACCACATGATCATTATGGATAGAAACAATCAAGCAAGAAGCTTTGTTTTCATTCCATTTGCAAAAAGTCAAGAAAACATCTAGTGTGCAACTTTTTTAAATAAGAAAGAAGGTCCAAGTAAAGAGAGAAAAATCATCGACAATAACCAAGCAATTCTTGCTACCACGATGCGATTGAGTACACATTGGTCAATATAGGTAAATCTATTGAAGCTCTATAACTTTTTTGGTGCTAAGGACTCCCTTGGATTTGAAGGAGTACTATGTTTACTTTCCTTGGGTACAAGGTTGGCAATCCTCATATTTTCAAAATTCAATTTAGGAATTCCATTCACCAAATCCTAATTTCTCAACATCTTTATTTGATGCATATTTACATGACCAATCCTATGGTTCCATAAAGAAAGATCATTCAAATTGGCAACAAGACATCTACCAACAATAATATTTATAGAGTCAAGCACAATAATATAAAGATCACCATTTCCAGTTGCCTTATATATGACATTTTAGTAGAGGGAAACTAGAAGCAACCATTCTAAAGAATTAAATAGAACAAGGTAACCATTATCCCAAAGTTGACTAGCACTAATTAAATTTTGATGTAGGCCATACAAAAGAAGTATATTTTTTATGCAAAGTGAATCACCTACATCACCCTCACCTATTACCTTACCCTTGTTGTTGTCCCCAAATGTCACTGAACCTCCTTTCTTTTTAGTGAATTGATTGAAATGGATGATTTCACCCATAATGTGTTTGAAGCAGCCACTATCGACAATCCATTTGCCTTCAGCCTATAAAAAAGGAAGATAATCAGTGCCCAATTCTAACTTTGGGATCTGGGGTTCGCTTGAGGATCCACTTCATCTTGGGGTTGGTCCCCTTCTCCCTATAAGGACAATAAGTAGAATAATGATCATCACTCTTACAATGAGAGCAAACCATAGGGTTCTATAAGCCGGATGACTCTCCAACGCAAGTTGGAGGTTCCTTTCTCTTCTTCTTCTTACCATTACCTTTTCTTTTCAAAGGATCCTCATATCAAAGACCATTTTACCACTATGTTTGGTGGAGTGATCCAAGACGTCATTAAGAGACTTCTTCCCTTTGAGGAAAGTTTTCAACGCAACTCTCAACTTGTGATATCATCGGTAAGAGTGATAACAATAGAGGACAAACTAGCAATATCATCATTAGCATGGAGCAGGTCAGCCTCTAGAAAGAGGGCTTCCGTCAAATATGAATCTTTTTCAAGAGTAATAGAAGCAACATCCTTTCTAGGAAAAATAGGTCTAGAAGATATATCATTCACTTGTGCAAGTAACCTAGCATTTTCAGTTCCAAGCAGTTTAAGCTCATCAAAATAAGCATTTTCTCTTCCTTACAACCATCACAAACAAGCTTAAGATCAATTTTTAGTTTTAAGAAACTCATGCTCATCAAGGCATTTTTTGTTATCTTCCTTAAGACTAGTGATGTTCTCCCATTCTCAACTTCAACCCTAATGTATTGGATCTCAAGATCAAGAAATTATCCTTGCAAATAATCTATGCCCCCAAGATGCACTTTCTCATTTTAATCAAGGATGTCAATTTTAGCATACATATCATCAATAATTTTACCCTACCTCTTCTTCTTAGATTTACATTTGGAATAAGAAGATCAGGTAGCATTAAGAATTTTAATAAGAGTTACTTTGGATAACTCATGCAAGCTTACTTCACTTATCTCACTTACCTCACCTATTTCTTCACTTGTGGATGTCATGAGTGCAATATGGAATTCAACTTCATTGGAGCTTGAGCCACTTGAATTGGATTATTCCCAAGCCGCATGAGCTAAATCCTTTCTTCTTTTCTCCTTCTTATCCTTCCTCTTGTACTTTTCTTCCTTCTTGTAATCATCCTTCTTTTTGTGGCTGCTCTTGTAGTGGCACTTCTTGGCATTTGGGCACTTGTTCTTGTAGTGCCCCTTTTGCCCACATTCATAACACCTAGGAGTTGTGGATGAGGAAGACTTTCCTTTGAATTGTTTTCCATTAGAGTAGTTGACTTCAAGATCACTAGGGCTGTCATCTTCACTTGAGGAGGTAGGAGAGGATTGGAAAGAAAGTTTTTGTTGAATGATCATTGCCTCCACTTGGGCTTTGAAGGCATTATCTTTAAACTTTTTGACTCCTTCTCTTCTTTCTTTTCATTTTCCTCTTGCTTTTCTAGCCTTGTCTCATGGGCTAGATAGTTTTTAATGAGATCCTTCATGGCTAAGTATCCAAGGCTTCTTACTTATTCAATTGAAGTCACCTTGGGTTCATATCTTTTGGGGAGGGACCTAAGTATCTTAGATTTGATTGCCCCTCTATCCAAGGTTTATCCCAAGGATACAAGTCTATTGGCGATGGTGTTCAGCCAGGAGTACATGGCCTCCACTCTATCCTTCTTGCCCATCTTGAAGTTCTCAAGTTGCCTGTTGAGCATGTATTTCTTGGACTCCTTTGAATTGCTACGTGCCTTCATATCTGATGTACAACTTGTTCCAATCTCATTGGATGTGTCCCAAGATGGGATCTGGTTGAACTTTGAAGGAGTCAGGGCAACATAGATGATGCTAACTGCCTTGGCATTGAGTTGTGCTTTCTTACATGTAGCCTCATTCCAAGTGGCTACATCCTCAGTTGGCTCTTTGTAGGGGAGTATCACCACCTTCCACATGTTGTAGTTAGTTCCTTGTAGGAAGAACTGCATTCATTGTCTCTAGTAGAAAAAGTTGGCATTGTCGAAGACCGCTGGTCGCATAAAAAGAAGCTTCCATCTAGCTTGAGAGACCCAAGTAACTCACCCATCTTATCATCTTATGGGAGATGTGTCTGAAACGAATGTGGCTCTCATACCACTTGTTGGATCTATGGGCTCTAGATGGGGGTTGAATAGAGATAAAACACTTACACAAAACATGTTAGACCTTCAAGTTACTTCAAATAAGTTTAGTTGTGATGGAAATTGAAACAAACAAAGCAAGGAAGAGAGAGATTGAGCCAAACAAGTGCACAAGCTATTTTAGAGTGGTTCCACTCTCCAAAGTAGGAGAGAGTCAGTCCACTACCTAGAGAGGTCAAGCTCTAGGATTTCTAAGATGTCTACTCCTTATAATCACTTACAAGAGTTATAACATATGACCTTCTTTTTCTGGCACAAGGATACCCAACTTTCCTTTGAGGCCAAGGGAGCCAACAAACTTACAATCAAGAGCTTACATATCCAAGATCTAGTCTTCTAACTCAAAAAGTTTTACATGCTCTTGCAATAAGTTGGATTCCTTCACCAAGGTCCTCCCATGCAATGAGTCTTTGACCTCGAGGCTTTACCCACTCAGCTCCTTGGATTCTAGCCTTGATATTCTCCTTCACTTGGAGTAGCCTTGAGAACCTTCTTCTCTAGATGAAGAAACATGTTCCTTGTCCTTGTCTTGGAGAAGCTGTTGGGTTTTAGGGGAGGCACAGAAGGCAGCGGAAACAAAAAAATTCTTCTCCTAAACCCAGAATAAAGGAATCACGTCAACGTATATACAATAGGAAGGATGGTTTGTAGAGACATACCTTGTCCCGAGGCTTGCTCGGCGACGTTACTTCATGGCCTGCGCGGTCTTCACCTTCAGTCTTGAACGGTGTCTGTGCAGCTCCTGGTCTCACCGTGACTGTGGAGATTGACGTCTGTCCTCCGAGCGGCAGAAGTCTCCCGCCTCTGAAGTAGTCCACACGGACCAACTGGAACTCCGATCGCCTTGTCACACAAGGCACCGGAAGGAGTCATACCCTCCTGTCAGTGTACTAGTCATTGACACACTCTCTTGCAACCAGTCACTTTTCTGCAGTTTTATTTCCCTTGCTATGCCTCCCTTACTGGGTAGTACTTGCTCGGGTTCTCTCGGTTACCATAACTAGATAGAACGACAACTTTGCAGAGCAACTGGTGTTCTAAGTTGTTGTACCTGAGAAGCCCCCAATACCCCTATATATATAGCAGGGTCATGGGATAGGGTTCTCTACCCCGGGCAATGCAGGATTAAAGCAGGAGTAAAAGGGTTCAGAATTTTCCACAAAACAACCAACTGCACCAGCTAAACCGATAGTTTCAAGCATGAACCGATCGGTTGGGGACCTGAGCCGATCGGTTCACTCCTGAACTGATTAGTTGGGGCACCTGAGCCGATCGGTTCAAGAATGAGCGGTTCGTGGTCCTGGTCCAACTCGAATTGACTTTCATGTTTGTTTTTAAATAATTAAATATTAGTCCTTGTCCAAATCAAATTTGTACACGTGAAACAAATATGTATTTGCAAAAAGAGTCTTCTGACTTTCCAAACGATCTCAGTTGGTCACAAGAATCGACCAGTTCAACAATTAAGCCGATCGTTTCATTGACACATGAGTCGATCGACTCACCACTTGAGCCGATCAGTTCATCAACCTGAGCCGATCGGTTCAACCCTGTGAGCCGATCGGTTGGGGCAGTAGATTGTGCAAATCAGTCAATTGTAGTTCCAATCAATCTGATACTCTTAATCATCTGGTCCAACACCTTGAACACTATGATTTTGAGCTATAAATTGATTAAGTATTTAATTGAACTACTAAACTCCTTTAGTAATCAATCAAAATATCATTTGTGGAGAACTCCTCTTCCAGGTTAAATCCTATGTGTGTGACCCTGCAGGCCCATTTCACGTTGGCAGTGAAAGTCCATAACACTTTATGACTTCACAAGAAAAGAGTGGTGCCTAGTCGCACATCAGTGCTACCCAAGTGAAAAGGAAAGTTAGAGAGGAACTTTCAATCCTACAATCTGTGAATGGTGTTATAGTGAATGTATAATTCCTTTGTCACTGATATCCCAAATAAACTCAAGGCATGGAACAGTCATCCTGTCAACATTCATTCACTTTCTTGATCTCAGTTTAGATTGGATGAGATACATATGACATCAATATCACATATTGACTCACACATGCGTGCACACGCCTATCTCAATTCTACTCATCAAGTGGCCATGGATATCAAACTCCCTCAGGAGGGACAAATCTCATATCTATCACTCACCCCTCAAAAGCCCCATGTGTCAAAGCCACCCAATCATCACCTTTATAACAACCCATGTTTCAGGATTGCGTTTGATGATGTCAAGTGTGCCCAACGACATGTGTTGATTGTAGTGATTTAAGGTCAAAGAATCACACCCACCACCATCATTGTGAGAACTGACTGTGACTACCATGTCATGGTTCCATGTGTCAAACTCACAGTGGGTCTGTCTGGTACACTTGTTCTCTACAAGTACCTATGTGTTTGGTTTGATATCTCCATATCATGACTAATGAGATTCTGTCATAAACCAACACCAAAATCTAGTCTTGTGTGTCATTATTGTCTATCTACCTGCCACAATGACATCCGACTGGGGACATAATAAGAATGTACAAACTCTTAGTATATGTATGATCTCATCGTTCAGGTCCTCAACCTGAAAGCATACGTCATTGAGTACTTTCATTCTCTAAACATTCAATCTGTTCTATCATTATCTCATATGACTGAACCAGAAAGAATTGTAAGCTTGCCTTTAACGTTTATCAAATCAATCTTAATGTTTTCCACCAATCATCCCATGATTGGCTCTCAGGGCATACATACCAACAGACTCCCACTTGCACTGCGAGCCAATCACCCTTGAATCATATTCATAGTGATCTTCAAAACATGTCCCACATGTTACTGTATTCTAGTGCTAACATAGTAAGTTATGTCAACACCTTACCAAAGTCTGTATTAACTACATGTGTCTCATCTCTTCGATGTATTTCACAAGTATGAGATGGAGTTGTCGTAATATGTAATCTAGTATTCCTTTGCTAACCTTTAGCCACATTGCATGACCAAGAACTCCTAACTTGTCATCAATGGCCGGAATATCTATAAGTTCATCTCTATGAGATTCCAGATCCATATAGTATCCACTAATGTTCTCTAACACACGGATACCCGGCTTTTCCTTTTAAACAGCTTTATTGGAACGTTTCCATTTATCAACAAACATTCACTATTATATATCTCATATATATTTTGCGATTAATTTTCTGTCCTTTTCAGAAGTTCGCATCAGTGTAACTCTTTATAGTGAACCCTTCCTTATTTCCATAGAACTAGTACTTCTCAAGTGCTTATCAAGTTCTTATGGTATTCCAGTAACCCTTACTGGAACTAGACATACATCCACTCGTCATGTCCCACATACGAGTTATCAGGATGAGCACATCATATTGTCATGTCCTACATGCAAGATGATGAATGCATTTTATTTTTTCTATGTCCATACATACAAGATAATTGGATGATTACATACATGATAGATCCATATCTATTTTTAGTGTTATCATTCTTCATAAGAATTGGACACTTGGCGTTGGGATACTAACTCCATGTAACATGGACAAGTTTTCTCCCACTGAATCTGTGCATACTGAACCTTCCAGTATTGATTGCCAATGTATGCTCTCTCTTGTCAGGTCAAGAAATTTTCGAGAACTATCTCTATAGATCTCTATTCCTATCACATAGGAAACGTCTCTATCTTCCTTAAAGATAATTTCCACTTTGGATTTCCATTCTAGAACATTTCATTCCTAATCAAAATGTGGAATGCAAATACGCTCCCACTAAATCACAGATCCCTTCTTTATCATTGACATATCAGTCAAACCCTTTGACTTTATTATCAAAGTAAAGATCACAGTTCTGAGTTGCTTGTACTCAATCAATCACATTGATTAGTCCATTATACCTTATAGACTTCATTTGCATTAATGGATTCATAAACCTTATAGGTTGTGTCACATACACATCCTCATTTAATTCTTTATAGGAATGCAAATTTAGTATCTATATGCCAAATCTCTTAGTCATTATGTTGCAATCCACAAGCATCATCCTTATCAAAATGTTATCCATGTATCTCATTCGCACTTATGGATTTCATCCCAATGGGTGCTACCATCAAGGTCATACCTTATGGTTCACATGGAAGTCATTTAGGATGTAATGGTCATAAAACATAACTCAAAATCCACTTCCTCATATTCACCTAGATAGTTGACTCATCACATGACCAACTCATCACATAGATAATCGAGGTGTATCTGTCAAGGATATAAGAACTCACAACCCTTTGTGATTCTTAATGTCCTTTATTAGTGTAGGGTATTCTTTATTTAAGAAGAAATTAGTTATTTGATAATCATACTCTAACTCCTTAGAGTATGAATCCTTATTGATTTAGACATCACCATGCCTTAATCATGAACTCACTATGATACATCATCATAATCACTCATAAGGATCTCAAACATTTGGTTCAAGTATTTCATTCATTGATCTCATCAAGAATTAACACTAAACCAATTTCGTACTTCATCTATGATATTCTTGAACACTTCAAGATATTCATATTGGTATTTCTCTAAACACTATTTAAAGCACTAGCATTAACTCTATTAGGTATGTAAATACATCACATGTATTATACCTTATAGGATAATCATTATCCCACTACCACTAGTGAAGATTGATTAATCATGTCTAAGAGATTCATGTCTCTTACTGGTTCTCTGACCAAAAGAGTCTAGATTTATCCATTGCATGGAAAGTAGAAATGAATTTCTCATGATTTATGCTAATTTGATTGTTTGAGTTATCAATAACTTTTAGGTTTCATTTTATCTTATGCATACCAAGTACCACAAGATAAATAAGGCATTTCCATAAATATCAAATCTTTTGAAATTGAAATATCAACTTTATTAATTTATATCATTGTCATACAATATGCAAAAATAATGTGTTTCTATCCATTGGCAAATATGAAATAGCAGTTCATAACTCTATTACATGCCTTCAAAGCTGAAAATAAACTAAAGTACTTCTATCTATGGCAGAAACACTTGCCCCATTTATTGGGTGCTTTGCACTTTATATCTTGTTATCATATACCTCAAAAAGTGTTACAAGTTTATTTCATGACACCTTCAGGTGGAGACGTCTATCGCCTCCTTCTTCTTTAGTTCTTCCAGATAGAAAGGACAATTCCTTTTCCAATGTCCTGGCTTTTGGAAATGGTAGAAATTGCCTCTCTTGGTCACACCTCCCTTGGCCTTGAGAGTTGAAGATGACTTGGGTTGCTGGATAGCATCAGAACCTTTCTTAACCTTGCCCTTGCCCTTGCGCTTGGACTTGCCTTTCTTGTTGCTGATCATCATCACAGACTTAGGCTTGTCCTTCTTCATATGTGCTTCGGTTGTCCTCAACATGCCCAACAACTCTGTCAACGGCTTGTCAAAATTGTTCATGTTATAGTTCATCACAAACTGACTGTAGGATTCTGGCAATGATTGCAGTATCACATCAGTAGCCAACTCTTGGCTCAGGGGAAATCCCAGTCTTGTTAGGTTCTCCACATACCCAATCATTTTGAGCGTGTGAGGACCAACTGGATCTCCTTCTATCATGACACACTTGAACAACGCCTTGGAGACATCATATCTCTCTTGCCGTGCTTGATCTTCATACATGTTCTTGAGATGCTGAATCATCTCAATGACACCCATATTCTCATGTTGTCTCTACAACTCATGGTTCATGGAGCACAACATCAAGCACTTCGCATCAATGACATCTTCAGAATGCATCTTATAAGCATCCCTTTATGCCTTTGGTGTGTTTGGAGAAGGTTCCTCTGGAGCTGGAGTATCCAGAACATAGAGCTTTTGCTATTGAGTGAGAACAATTCTCAATGTCCTAAACCAGTCGTGGAAGTTAGTCCCATTCAGCTTGTCCTTTTGAAGGACCGATTGCAATGAAAAGTGATTGTTGTTTGTTGTCATTTGTACTACAAAAGGAAATATATGCAATTTAGTCCAAAAACTCAATTTTGACTTATTTGATTGATTTGAAAGGTTGACGATATAATTAGGACTTTAATTAATTATCGCTCCCACTATTTTTGTTCAAATTGATAGCCCTCACCATCAATTCAGAAGATTGCATCGTACAATCTTTGAGTGGGTCAAGATCCTGAAATCCTCTGAGTCATGGAACAGCTAGGGCTGCCACTGTGACATCCCTGGATTTTCTAAAACTTAATCTAATGTGTGACATCCAAATTGAAACCCTCACCTCAGCGAGAATCCCAATCTAAACACCCCACACCAGGATAAGAAGAAGAAAATTGAGGGACTCAGAAGGAACATACATCAGTAGCACATGCACATGAACAATAATAACACCACAACACATTGATCAATAAATGATGAAATTTAAAGAGTAATCTCATATCAGTATCTGGAACCTCAGATTTAAATATGAGATCAGGATGATATCCTTAATCCATGTTATATGTTAATGTTTGTTCTTAATATGATATAAACCCTAATATGATTAATACATGTAACATAGGGTTAACATGTGCACATAATCATATGTAATAAAGTAATCAGATTATGCATCCTAATCTGGAATATAAGATCAGTAACCTAATTATGAGAATATAAGACAAGTAATTATGCACATGTCTTAATGAGCTAAGCTAAACCCTAAGATGGACATAATTAGGGTTAAGATGAGATATAATAAGATGAGAACCTGATGATAGTATATGATCTTGTCTTAATCAGGGTTTGACCTGGGATGCATAGTTGACTCTTGGATATATGTGATTGTGATCTATCTCTTTGGAAGGTATGTCATTACCTCTTGCTTGGCTTATTATACATTATGCTTGTGTTATATGGTAGTAAAGACTTGGCATATGATATTAATTGAAATGATTGTCTTGTATGATATGTTGCTTGAATTTCCATACTTATGGCTATGAACACCTGCAAACATAATATAAATGTTCCATCATAAGATAGCTCATAAACCACTCGGTGGTAGAGCGCATGCATATTGATCACAAACCACTTGGTGGTAGATCATATGATGTTTGTATAATGATCACAAACCACTTGGTGGTAGATCATAAGGCCTAAAGACGTCAAAGCCACTCGGTGGCAGACGCACGAGATGTATGATGGAAATGTGTTTAAAATATGTGTTCTCTTTTGATAATGAATATCTTTGTGCAAGTATATGTTTTTCTTATATTCTTCTGTTACTGCCAAATATTAGTTTTATCTTATTGCCAAGATATGATGAGAGGTATCTAAAAGACACGTAGGCGTACTCAGTACAATATTCTTGAATATTGTGCTGACGTGTACCACATGTAATCTTTTTTTAGGTTGTGGTTATGCTCTTGAAGATCCAGGATAGTGAGAGTTGTATGGCGAGCTGATGTACAGGTGGACCTGTTGTCTTAAGATCCTGTAGTTTAGTTGTAGTACATGTATATGTATAGTTTGCTGCTCAATATGTAATATCAAATGTTGTAACAATTCATGTTGTAATTATATGTTGAATGGTGAACATGTGTGTATGGTTTTATTATTGTTCATGTACATGTGCTACTGATTGTTTCCTTATGACTTCCTCGGATTTTCTTCTTCTTAGCCTCGTGTGGGATGTTTAAATTGGGATTCTCGCTGAGGTGAGGGTTTCAATTTGGACGTCACACATCAGATTAAGTTTTAGAAAATCCGGGGACATCACAGCCACCCACAACTTAGATCTTCCAGGTAGGCAACTTTTGCCAATTGCATCATATGCAACTCTTAAAAGATGTCATATGCAACTCCTTGCCATGATCACCTCCATTCCTCAAGGTGCTAGATCCTATCTAGGTCACCTTGTTAAGTCTGACCCAAAGCCAACACGATGAATATGCACCCTGCTAGGGCAGACCCACATATCCATCATTCATGCTTCCATGAGATAGACGGTGCACCACGCTAGGGCATGCCCACTCTTGTCCGATCAAGCTTTTCACGTGTGTCACATTTAGAAGGCATCTAAAACATTAATATTTAATGAGGAATTTGGTTTTATAGGTACATATACATATCCAATCACCACAATACATAGTACGTATCATATACATGCTATATCCCACAGAAAACATGCAAAATGATAAAAGCGATGATTATGGCCATCCTAATGTGATTCCTCAAGCCAATAGGAATCACGATCATCTAGGTCTACATCACATGCAACCTATCCATGATGAAGTGCTATAGCCGTCTGAGTTGATCAACTCATCACATGAATGACCTGCTCGCCCTGGCCGGTCGTCTGGGTGCCACCAGCTGATCGGTTGGCTCCTCCAACTGATCGGTTCACCTTGTCTTTGTGCATCTCCTCAGGTCACCACCCGCTCGTCTCCCTCCTCGAGCCGATCGTGTGGATTGCCAACCGATCGGTTCACACCTTGAACTGATTGTCTCAATCATCGTCAGATTGTCCTCTATTCTTTGACATAACAGGAAATAAAAGGTTCTATCCTATTTACATTTGAATTGGGAAACCCCGAGTTACATTCGAGGGGAGGAAAGGTAGGAAAGACATCTCAAGTTATCTCGAGTTACATCAGGAAAAAGGAGGTAGGGAGTCGATGTGCAGACTGAGATGTAAGAAACCACATTCAACCAAGCACACATACATAGGGTTTATTGGCCATAACCACGCTATACATCCACCAAAAAACTCATTTAAGGGAAACACATATCGAGTGCATTTATATTACATATCATATATGTATATTGGGATTTGTGGATTTTGGATTGGACATGCATAAAGCCAATTTTATTTGCATCGTATGCAATAAACAAAGGCAACAAACCAAAATCGATCACATCAATAATCCTAAAGTATAGAGCAGTTGATATGGCTCTAATACCACTGTTGGGTTTTATGGGAGGCAGAGAAGGCAGTGAAAACAAAAAATTTCTTATCCCAAACTGAGAATAAAGGAATTGCGTCAACGTCTATACAATATGAAGGATGATTTGTAGAGACATACCTTGTCCCGAGGCTTGCTCGGCGATGTTACCTCACGGCTTGCGTGGTCTTCACCTCTGAACTTGGATGGTGTTTGTGCAGCTCCTGGTCTCATCGGGACTGTCGGGATTGACAACTGTCCTCCGAGCGGTAGAAGTCTCCAGCCTCTGAATTAGTCCACACGGACCACCTGGAACTCCGATTGCCTTGTTGCACAAGGCACCGAAAGGAGTCATACCCTCTTGTCGGTGTACTAGTCACTGACACACTCTCCTGCAACCAGTCACTTTTCTACAGTTGTCTTTCCCTTTTTGTGCCTCCCTTATCGGGTAGCACTTGCTCGGGATCTCTCGGTTACCACAACCAGAGAGAACGACAACTTTGTAGAGCAACTGTTGTTCTGAGTTGTTGTACCTGAGACGCCCCCAATACCCTTATATATATAGGAGGGTCATGGAACAGGGTTCTCTACCCTGGGCAATGTGAGATTAAAGAAGGAGTAGAAGGGTTCGGAATTTTCCACAAAACAACCAACTGCACCAGCTGAACCGATCGGTTGGGGACCTGAGCCGATCGGTTCACACCTGAACCGATCAGTTGGGGCACCTGAGCTGATCGGGTTCGTGGTCCTGGTCCAACTCAAATTGACTTTCATGTTTGTTTTTAACTAATCAAATATTAGTCCTTGTACAAATCAAATTTGTACACGTGAAACAAATATGTATTTGCAAAAAGAGTCTTCTGACTTTCCAAACGATCTCGATTGGTCACACGAATCGACCGGTTCCACAATTGAGTCGATCATTTCATTGACACATGAGTCGATCAACTCACCACTTGAGCCGATGGGTTCATCAACCTGAGCCGATCGATTCAACCCTATGAGCCAATTGGTTGGGGCAGTAGACTGTGCAAATCAGTCAATTGCAGTTCCAATCAATCTGATACTCTTAATCATCTGGTCCAACACCTTGAATACTATGATTTTGAGCTATGAATTGATTACGTGTTTAATTGAAATACTAAACTCCTTTAGTAATCAATCTAAACATCGTTTGTGGATAAACTCCTCTTCCAGGTTAAATCCTATGTGTGTGACCTTGCAGGCCCATTTCACATTGGTAGTGAAAGTCCATAACACTTTATGACTTCACAAGAAAAGAGAGGTGCCTAGTCGCACATCAGTTCTACCCAAGTGAAAAGGAAAGTTGGAGAAAAACTTCCAATCCTACAATCCATGAATGGTGTTACAACGAATGTATAATTCCTTTGTCACTTATATCTCGAATGAACTCAAGGCATGGAACAATCATCATGTCAACGTTCATTCACTTTCTTGATCTTGGAGTAGATTGGAGGAGATATGTATGACATCAATATCACATATTGACTCACACATGAGTGCGCATGCCTATCTCAATCCTACTCATCAAGTGGCCATGGTTATCAAACTCCCTCAGGAGGGACAAATCCCATATCTATTACTCACCCATCAAAAGCCCCATGTGTCAAAGCCACCCAATCATCACCTTTATAACAACCCATGTTTCAGGACTGTGTTTGATGATGTCAAAGTGTACCCAACAACATGTGTTGAGTGTAGTGATTTAAGGTCAAAGAATCACACCCACCACGATCACTATGAGAACTGACTGCGACTACCATGTCATGGTTCCATGTGTCAAACTCGCGGTGGGTTTGTCCGGTACACTTGTTCTCTAACAAGTACCTATGTGTTTGGTTTGATATCTCCATATCATGACTAATGAGATTTTGTCATCAACCAACACCACAATCTAGTCTTGTGTGTCATTGTTGTCTATATACCTTCCACAATGACATCCAACTAGGGACATAATAAGAATGTACAAACTCTTAGCATCTGTATGATCTCATCGTTCAGGTCCTCAACTTGAAAGCATAAGTCATTGAGTACTGTCATTCTCTAGACATTCAATATGTTCTATCATTATCTCATATGATTGAACCAGAAAGAATTGGAAGCTTGCCTTTGATGTTTATCAAATCAATCTTAATCTTTCCCACCAATCATCCCATGATTGGCTCTCAGGGTATACATACCAACAGAAGCTTCCACCAAACAAGAGCTTTTTAGAAAGGGATGAGAAAGATGGAGCTTGAAAGCTTTACAAGCATATAAATGAGTAGCTCTATTGACAAAGGACCTATCTCACTCATTATGACAAATTGAGGTGTAAATGACAGAGGGAAAGGGGCTCCAATGGACTAATAGCACTCAACTATATCGAGGACCTTGAATAGAATGAATGAGCAACCTTAGAATGAACTCTAAGAGGTCCTATTTATATCTGGGGGTGTCCACTAGAGTGTGGGAACACTTGTGAACATTTGCTAGCCATATGGAGGGTTGGAACGGATATAATTATGAGTTTTTCACCCCTGCAACAGTTAGAATCACTTATTATGAGTGTTCCATACAGTGCATTTTGTCAAGTCTCAATAAAGATAACTGGACTGATCACACTATGCGACGAAGCCAATTTAAATAATCGATGGATTTTGTCATGAGGTAACTATAATGATCCTCTTAAATTTAGTTTGGTCTGTAAGGGATCAGTCAAGTTCTATGACAATGAAAGTCGACCGATCAATAGTAATTCCTAAATCCATTAAGGATCGATTGAGTTTGTAACTCGACCGATGAACAACCGGTAATGAATTTTACCAAATGAAATTGAAGTGATCAAACATTAGAATTAAGTGATCCTCATTTTTTCTCATTTTCTTTACAACTCATTTCATCAATACAAGTGATTACAAAAATGTTCTAAGGTGTTTGGAGTGTTTTCCACAAAAGTGCATTTTTATTTCTTTTGATTTTAACTAAGCCACACTAGGGCTTGAGCAATTTGATCCTTTTGATGTACATAATGCCTGCAATAAATCTTAAACAAATATATTAGATACATATCAATGTAATGGTTAACCCATTATAAAAATATGGAAAATTTATAACACTAGGAAAACATTCTCCCCCCTTTTTGACAATGACAAACCATTCCTCAACATATTGAAAAGGTTATGAAAATTATACCTTTATCTTTGAGAAAGGATGTGAAAGTTAAAACTTTACCTTGTGAATTGCAAGCGAATACCTAATTGAACAATGTGAGTTACTCCCCCTCAATTCATGCTTACCTATACATGCATTGTTATTCTTTCCAAAATATAATCATAGCACATGTACATACTATCTGGTCATCTAGAAAGTTACATGATATGTAGATAATTGACAAGAAAAGGATCATACAAGAGATAAAACAATATGGCTGAGGTCATTCATCCCCCTTTGTCATATCAAAAAGATAGGGAGGTAGAAAGAGCTATGACACAATATTGGTAAGGTATGCCCGTAGAGCCAATCATATGATAATTGACACGACATAATTACAATAAAGGATTTGATTAATAATAACATATATAAAGGCAAGCTTCCAATTCATCATTTTTACTTATTTATGAGACAATGAGGAAATACTATGAATTTCTATAGTATAATATTACTTAATGACGTATGTCTTCAAGTATTAGCCTTGTTGAAATTATACCATACATATGTTAAGAGTTCATATACATATTGCCATTATGCCCCGAGTCGGTTGTTACTATTGAAGGTAAATAGACACCAATAATACATAAGACTAGAGTATGAGTTAGCTTATGGTTGAGTCTCACTAAGTCATGATATGAAATATCAAACTCAGTACACAGATACATGTTACGGAACAATGTATCAGACATACCCACCTTGAGAGTGACACATGGTTGTGGTGGTCACAATAGTCTCTCAAAGTAACGGTGGTGATTGTGATTTTTATAGACCTAAAATCACTGCACTCGTCACATGTCATTGGGTACGCTTTGACATCATCAAACATAGTCCTAAAACATGGGTTGTTATAACGGTGATGATTCAATGACTTTGACACATGGAGATATACTATGAGTGATAGATATGGGATTTATCCCTCCTATTGGAGTATGATATCCTATCCACTTGATTAGAGAGATTGAGAAACGTATGAACATGTACATGTGAATCAATATATGATATTGAGGTCACTTTTTCTCAAACAGTCTGCTCTTGGTTCAAGAAACATTGATTGAATGTTGAGAGGATGACTTGCCATGCCTTGAGTTCATCCTGGATATAAGAGACAAAGGAATTATACAATCACTGCAACACCTTACACATATTGTAGATTGAAGTTGTTCTCCAACTTTCCATTTCTCTTGTGTAGCACTAATGTGTGACTAGGAACCACCTTTTCTTGTGATGTCATAAGATTGTTATGGACATTCACTGCCAATGTGATATGGGACCTATAGGGTCACACACATAGAAAGTCATCTAGAAGAGGAGTTTGATCTTGAATGACAATTGGGTGGATTACTAAAGTGTTTATGTATTCAATTCATTCAACTGATCACTCAATTGGATGATCGGGTCTGCCAAACAACCATCTCACTGAGTGAGACATCCATTTGGGCAGCCAGATAGTTGTCTCAAGTAGTTGACACGGCCGTTTGGAGGTCGTGATGATCAAAGTTCGAATTGGCTTAGTTCTTCTCTTAAACCAACTGGTTGAATATGATTGAACTGAATGGCTCATCTCAACTCACTAGACAGCTGTCTGGGTGAGGGAGGCGGACGTCTCACCTGGATGAGACAACCCGGTTGGGTCGAATGAAGGTTTGAGATGTTTCCCCAATAGTTTTAAATGCATATACTAGGACAACAAGTAAAATTAATATGTATACTAATTGGAATCAAAATTACCAAATTCATTTGCGATTGGGAAACTATCAAACGACTGTCTGGCAGTGTGAGATGACCGTCTCGCGTACTAGACGACCGTCTGGGTGTATGAAATGGTCATTTTCGCTGTCGTAGGTTGCAAAAGTTGAAGTTCTTTCGGTTCGTTCCACTTCCACACGATCGAAATTAGTCTGGGAACTCTGACTCTGACCTCTACTATAAATAGAGGGGTACTTGGGGCTTCCTAAAACACAACACAAACAATTGAGAATTAGTTTCTCTGAAAACTATTGTCCTCTCTAGTTGTGGTAAAAAAGAGAGCCCAAACAAGTCCTACCTAACATGGAGGGATAGCCGAAGAGAGAGAACAACTAAGAAGTTTTCATTGTGGGAGAGCAGGTTGGTGACTAGTACACCAAAGGGAGGGACAACTCCTTCTTATCCATTCTTGATGAACGACACGAGTTCTAGTTGGTCCATGTAGACTACTCTAGAGGCAGGAGTCCTTTGGCTGCTGCTTGGAGAGCAAAGTAAACATGCAGTCTGTGGCCAGACCACTAGAGTCACTGTAGAGGTTGTACATACATCTGTCTATGGTGAAGACTAGAGCTGGACAACCACCGTCTAAGAGCAACTTGTCATCATTTGTAAAGAAGCGAGTTTTGTCATTGGACTTTCTCCAGGACTAGGTATAACTAGATAAATGATTCTACCTATTTCATAGTAGTTGAAGAAATCTTGGTGTTATGGGAATACAAATAGATAAAATTTTTGTTTCTGCTACTATACTCTATGCCTATATTTCCCAAAAGTGGTATCAGAGCCACATCAATTTACTATGTTTTAGGATAATCAATATGATCAAATTTTTGGTTTTGTCTTTTATTTATTGCATATGATGTGAATATTTGAAATGCTCTCATATACATATCTAATCGAAGACCACAAAATACCAAACTAATATATATATATATATATATATATGTGTGTGTGTGTGTGTGTGTGTGTGTGTATGAAATTCACTTGCATTTTCTTAAAAATGGTTTTGATGGTGCATGTGTAGCATGGTTATGTCCAATACCCAATATCTGTGTGTGGTTGGATGGTTTAGTTCTTATTTATCTCGATCTATGTACCAAGCCTCTGCATCCATCTTCCTAATGTAAAGTTAATGCTTTTTTACCTTTGCTCCCCTTGAAGGTAACTCGAGGTTCTTATTCAATGTAATAAAGTATTAGTAGGATAGTTTTCTTTTCTTGTAACGACATTGAAGACCATGGAGGACAAAGCAACGGAACCAGAGGTCTGCCTGGTGGACCCGATTGACCATTTGGAACAAGTCCAAACATTGGTTGGAAAGGAGGCCAAACGATCATCCCAAAAGTCCCAACCAACCGTCTGGAAGGAGTCCAAACATTGGTTGGATAGGAGGACCAACCGACCGACCAAGAGGCGAGATGACTAGTTCAAGGGTTGCACCAATCTACCCTGATTAGCAAGCATAGGTCTACACTAATAATAGGTTCATACATGTGATGTGATGATTGACCTAGGTGGTAGTAATTCCTTATGGCTCCAAGGAATTAAAAGTAGACATTGCCAAAACCATCACTTTTTGTTTTATATTGCATGTTTACCTTATGGGATGCATCATGTATATGATACATACTATATATGTGGTGATTGGATATAGTATATACATATATATACATACTATATATGTGGTGATTGGATATAGTATATACATATATCTATGTATACATATATATACATATATATGAATATATATGTATATATACATATATCTATGTATACATATATATACACATATATATGCATATATATATATGTATATATATATGTATATATATATATATATATATATATGAGTCAGGCTAGAATACACTCAAGTAGTTTTTCATGATGCAATTTTTTTTTTGAAAATCTAATCCATTGATCTTCTTAAACATCTTGTGAACAACTCATACACAAAATTTGAGCACATTTGGATATGTATAGCTCATGTTATGAAGACAGCAAAAATTATGCATTTCAAATTAGTTTCACACGTCGATTTTGTTGCCCTTGGATGAGTGACTTACACTCATCCAAATGGGCTCAAAATTTATATGTAGCCTAGTTATAGTATGACAATGAAGATCAACGGTTTAAATTTTGTAAAAATAGTCTTGATATGCAAACACACTTGAGTGTATTCGTGCGATCCGTACACTCGAGTGTATTCTAGCCTGACTCTCTCTCTCTCTCTCTCTCTCTCTCTCTATATATATATATATATATATATATATATATATGAAACCCATGAATCAAACATATTAAGGCCCTGTTTGGTAGAGTGTTGTTGGATGCAGTTGGGTGAAAAAGAAAACCAATCAAGTAAAAACTTGCCTTTTGAGCTCTTTGAAATCCATTTGGTACAGTGCAGAACAAGTTCTACATTTTTTATTGCAATTGTTTGGTAGGAAAATGATGCAAAGTAGTAGCCGGTGATCTTTTGCGTAGGGGGAACTGCTTTATGCAGTTATGCTGTATGGAGTGGTCCCGGTTGGTTCCAGTTGTCAGAATTCAGAAAACAAAGACGGTGGGTTAAACAGAACCGGAAGAATCGGGAGAAGTGACCTTTTACACCCGACCGTGCCCAGATTGGGTGCGGTACATATTCCGTGATTTTAGGACCGAGTGTGAATTTGGAAGCAGATTCATTTCAATCAACTACACCTTAATCCACCCTACCAAATAAAATTTAAACTTGAAAAACATGTATTTAAATGTATGGAAGTGCAACAACACTCTACCAAACAGGGCCTAAGTCTAAGATGTTTCCCTCTAGAAATACACCTGAAAATCTTGTTTGACCAAGTGCAGGTTACGTCAAAGCTTGGTGTGTTGTCTACCTAGTGGAAGTGTCATGGTAGTAATGCAGGTGCCACCAAACTGGGGTGTATTATTATCTTATTGGCTATTGGGTCAAGATTAAGTGGTGATTCTCATAGCATATGGGACCATAAGCATGCAAATGATTATGGCATGGAGTTACACATATCATCTATCCAAGAGTTGCATATGATGGAATTGGAATGATTGCCTACGTTAATAGTTGATTTTGGACGCTGCTAGGATGGGTAATAATTGAATCATTTTGGATCTTGGCTCATTAGATAATTTTTTGCTGCAATTTTCTAAAATGATACTTGAGGGTTATCAATTTGAAAAAAATAATGAGAAAGATAATTAGTTAAATACCTAATTTATATCACCCAAAATTTAATTAGATCAAATCAAAAGGTTGAGTTTTTTTGATAAAATTACAAATTCATTCATAGAACCAAATGCTAACAACAAACAATCACTTTTCTCTAAGATTGGTCCTTGGGAAGGACAAGTTAATTGGGAACAACATCCACAACTAGTTCAAGATACTGAGAATCATTCTCACATAGGAGCAAAAGATCTATGCCCTGGAAACACCAAATCCATAGGAACCACCTCAAAATGTGCCAAAGGATGACAATGATGATTACTAGAAGCATATTGAGGACGTCGTGGATGTCAAGTGTCTGATGCTATGCTCCATGAACTATGAGTCGTAGAGGTAGCATGAGAATATGGGTTTGATTGAGATGGTCAAACATCTCAAGAACATGTATCAAGATCAAGCAAGACAGGAGAGATATGATGTCTCTGAGGCATTGTTCTAATGTACCATGGCAGAAGGTGACCCAGTAGGTCCTCATGTACTCAAGCTCATTGGGTATGTGCAGAACCTATCTAGACTGGGATTCCCCTTGGGTCAAAAGTTGTCCATTGACATTATTTTGTAGTCTCTGCCAGAGTCATATAGTCAGGTTTTCATGAACTACAACATGAACAACTTTGACAAGCCAGTTACAAAGTTGTTGGGCATATTGAGGATAGTTGAGACACAAATGAAGAAAGACAAGTCCACTTCTGTGATGATAATCAGCCAGACAAAGGGGAAGTCTAAAGGTAAAGGAAAAGCTAAGAAAGGTTCTAAAGCTAGCCAGAAGCCCAAGTCTTCATATCCCAAAGAAAAAGGTGGAGTAAAGAAACAAAGAGGCGATTGTCACCATTGTCATCAGCTTGGACATTGGAAGAGAAATTGCCCACTCTTGTTAGATAAAATAAAGAAGAATTAGGATGGCACTTAGGCCTCCAGTTCAGCTATAAACAAAAAAAGATAAATTTGATTACTTCTTCATTTTGGTATGTGATATCAAATAGAGATCTATCATACTGATGTGTAGGATCTAACAAGAAGTAAAGGCCTTCATGGAAGGAAAAGATGGACAAGATGGAACAAGAGTTGTGGAAGCCGTAGTCTAGATTCAGATTTATCTTAGCCCAATGGGCATGTAATACATTTAGTTGAACTGATATTTCATTATGCCATGAGAAACAATTTACTTTAGAGTGTCTTGTATGACAAGGATGATATATCAATAATGTATGAGATTATTATTTCAAAGATATGATCTTACATGGCATTGTACCTAAAACATATTACAATATTTATGTGAAATGATCCAAACATGAATGTTCAAAATGTTTATACCAAATTATCATAATTGATAACTCAAGACTATCATTATCATTAGTCATCTTGTACTAATATGAGAAGTACATGCCTAGAACACCTATTGATGTTGATCTAGATTGCTTTGGTTATTGAACCTAAGGAAACATGAAAGTCTTATTCACTCACAATATGACATGACGTCCTTCACTAAACATAGTGGGAGGATAAATATTTCTATTAAACCTCACACATATGATGCATAAGAGCTTATGGATTGAATGCTATAGATGATTACTTATACTTCATTTAGTGGTAATATGATGATATGTACCAAGTAAAACAAAAGCATGAATCTCTTAAAGTGATCAAGGATATTATAATAAAGTATGGATTTGATGAATGTATTAAGTAAATTTGATGAGTTCAAGTGTTGAAATGATTTTACATCAATACCTTGAGAACCTTCATGAATGGACTGTGATAATATATCACGGTTCCAATACATTTGAACATAATGATGTGTCAGAATGTAGGAATTGTGCCATGATGAGTCATGATATAATTATCAATTAAATCTAGTATGTGTATATCCTCGCTAATATATACGTATCACTAAATAATGTACCATCTAAATGGTTTGTAGGACGTCATATATGATATGATTTGGGAATGTCCCAATACATCTGAGGGATTGAAACCCACCTTGAGGAAGTTGTTTCTTGAGAAGGTTTATCCATAAACCATGATTATTCAACATTAGAAATAATCCCAATCCAATAACAAAATTGTTTTGTTAATAGGATAATTGAGTTCCTAAAAGAATCAATGGGAGTAAAAGTAATTCTCAAAGTGTTTAAAGCCAATAAAGAGGTACAATGAGAACAATGAGAATCACAAGTTGTTGTGGAATCTCAAGTTTGTCATGGAATACTGAACAAAATATTCCTAGTAGAACACATATGAGTTTGGAGGATTGTGAATACAAAAATTCAGATGGGTTGTTCATACAGGATAAGCCAACTATACAAGATAAGCTAACTAGTCAATAGAAGATTTTTCTGAGCTATATGGAATTCATGTAAGCTAACAAGGTAGGAACATGATAGAGCCATCTAAATGGGTAACACCTAAAGGGTACAATAGGGTCTTAGGATCAAGACCTACATGGATAACAAAAAAGGACAGATTGGTTGAATAAATCGAGTTGAAGATGTTGAACATGATAGAAATTCCTTACCAATTGTCATGCTTGTTGTTGTAGTTAGAATGGACTATGATATTTTGCATATGAAGATGGAAACTAGATTCCTTAAGGGAATACATTATATGATGTGTACATGACACAAAGTAAAAGGTTTCATAACTACATGAATGCAAAAAAAGTCTATAAACTACAAAGTTCAATATGGTATTGAAACAAGAACCTCAGAGATGGGATCTTATGAATTGATAAGAGATACAAAATGTTTGACTTGAATCGAGAAAAAAGATGAAATCTATGTTTACAACAGATCTAGTGGGAGCATATATGAATATTCCTTATATGATGAGGAGTAACATCTCCATATTGTGAAAATTGTTAAACGACATGAAAAACCCCTTCAACAATGAAGGTATAGGTGAAACATTAATAAGATAAGGATCAAGACCTATGAGATAGTTCTTGAATGTTTCACAATGGAAGTTTAAACACGTACAATAGTAATGTGTTGAAAGATTTCAACCAGGATGGATTCAATAAGGAATACTCCATATTAGTCTCTTAGGAACCCTATATTCATACTCTTTTGAAGAATAGAAATATCATGAATAAGATTCCATGGGGCAACCCCAACAATGGATCTATCATGAATGCTACAAATGTACTTATCACATATAAACTTGTATTATTGGACATGACAAGATGAATCCAATAAGGGTTATCGGAAAGTCATTAAAACATATCCATTAGTACTTATGAAGTATTTAAGGATAAATTGCTAGTCAGTAAGGATAGAAATATAAAGGAAGAGTTGGATGTAAAGAGTTATATCGATGCAAGCTTCCATAAATGAAAAAACCTATCACAAATTAAAATATGTTTTGATTTAAAAGAGAGTGTTGATTATTTGGAAGGGTTCCAAAGTAATATCCGTTAATACTATTCTACAGTAGAAGTTGAATATGCTCGTGATATGAACACAAAGTGATACTATATGGATATATAACTTCATGGGATGAACTTCTAGATGTTCCAATTAACCATTGAAAACTCAGTAGTGATACTGTGACAACAGTGAAGTGGATTGTTAGGAAAGGAATATCAGATACCATATAATAATAGTTTTATCTAAGAGAGAAGAGATAAGAAACATGTAGGATATTGGTTATAAGTGAAGTGTTGCTAACCCACATGATAAGCAGTAGCGCAGCTGAAGAATGTTGGACATGCTTATGTCACTAAGGATGAGATTTGTTGGTGATTGGCTCTAAGTGCAAGTGGGAGTCTATTTGTAAGATATGCCCATAGAGACAATCATATGATGATTGACATTGTATAATTACCATAGAGGATTTGTGTGATGATTGCCGTCAAACCAACAACATTATTGCATAAAATTATGCAAAAATAAGCATTAATATCGAAATACTGAAAAATCACTAAAAACTAAAACCTTTTAACCAAGTCATTCACTACCGGATAACACTTTTACATAAAGAACCACAATCATATATACACCATGGTTCACTTTGCACATACATTGTTCCATCACAACACAAGGATATGAGATATCTATTGCTTTACCAAATCATACACAAAGGCAACATTATACATCGAGGTGTAATAATCAAAATCTCAGGTCAATGATAAAACCATTCACGCACTATCTCCCAAAGACCTAATAGTACAGGGACACCATGTAGGACTATATATCTACAAGACACATAACAGAACACTCAACCTGAGTTGTTACTGTTGTCCTTGCTACTATTGCCCGCTCTCTATTGCACAATCTCTTCCTCCACCTGCAAGTCCACCTAAAAAGTTGTGGAACCCACATGGTGAGATCCATATCTCAGCGGGAGATATAACTCTCTACCAAAAATATTATTATCACAGATAAATCTTTATGAAAGAGAGCATAAGAAACCATTTTTGAATTAAATAGGTACAACTACTTATTATATGCAGAATAGAGCAATGTTTATCATTTGAGTATTTCCAATAACTATGACTGAGCAATAGATCATCTCATCATTTTTAAAAGGAATATGGAGAATATGTATAATATTTATCAACTAAGACATGTAAAAGTAATCGCAGCCTCATTCATTGTTTCAGTATTTGATCCTTAAGCATATATGCTACACAACTGATTACATCCAAATCTTATTCCCTAAAGAGATGAGGTATACCACTCATGCTTGAACTGACCACTTCTATGTAGCATTAGTGACATACAAGGTACATGGGAGAGCCGGACTCCATGACGACTCCTTTCTCGTTCAGTACGAGATTATTGGTAGTGACGTTATGAGTGAAACAATAATTAACTAGCTTGGGTATATAGGTTCATCGCTAAAGAGATACAACCCGTAGTTGATCCCTTGTCATGGTATGACCAATGGTCAATCTTGACTATATTAGGGTATGGTTTGTAACCAATCCTGATTGTATATTGAGTCACAACTTATAACCACAATCTCTAGTTAGGGTATGACCCAAAGTCAATCCTAATATTCAGGGTATGTCCTGCAGTCAATCCTATTTGGTTAAGGATACCTCAACTTGCACCCCACATATTCAATAATGTGCACTCTAAGTAAAACTCATTTCACCATTCAACAAATCCTGACACTGAATGGATCTATGGCCAGGGAAACTACATTTTTAGTTCACTTGATAGGTTAAGTGCATTACTGCATATTTTAGCATAAATCAAGTTACAAACATGAATTATGGATAAATTCTACAAAAAGGGTGTAACATATTTTCCAAGAAATCTTGTATCAATTGGAACACATCTTATAAAACTCATCATGGGATCTCAATCCCCTAAATACATTATGGAGAATCCCATCCCTTCAACATTATCATTATCATGATCACATTTTTGGATATCAAACCCTTAGTTCATTATTGAACAGGGTCACCTTTTACCAGGCAACAATCATTTCTAGGTCATCAAAACCATATATATCATACTTGTTGTATAAGTATGTCACATGGATCACAAGGCCTTATATAATTTGTATTATGCTAAATCATCATAGCTCATACATGGCTATGCTCATCATTTCAGAATACCTACATGGATAGGATTTATAACAATTGCAATATCAAGTGAAGATCATGACCATGCAATAAAGAGAATCATTCATATTGCAACCCTCTCATAATTAGGGTTTGGGTTTCCCCTTGTAGCCGAATTAGACTTTCAAGTTCATAATTACCACTCAAACCCTAATTCATATCATATTATCTACATTATTGTCATATGTGTTTAATCATACTTCATCAAAGATCATTAATTGATTATCAACATGAAGTATAACCATTGATATATGAGTACTACAAGTTTCTCTCTCATCCTAACTAGGATATTGTCTTCAACATACTTATTACATTGATTTAATCCTCTTTAGGGTTTATCTACCTACACTTGTTAAAGTGTATCCAACTCATTACTTCATAGTGTATCCTTTTATTATATTCAAGGTGTATCAGACTACACTCATCATGGTGTATCATCCTTCACTCTAATCTTTGTGTCGGACAAGACAAATTCACTTGTGTCAGCCATGGCACATCTATCGGCCACGACACTCTTCATTTGTTTCGGCCAAGGTACAATGTCTTGTATCGCCCAAGGCACATCAAGAGGTATCTGTTTAGAGGTGTTTAAGGTAGTATCGTTAGTAAGGTGCTTGAGGTATATCAGCCATAGAGTATTCTTGTTTGACAACTGTATTATCATTTTGTGTATCGACCACTCAATCAACTAGTGTGTTGGCCACACCATAAATTAGGGTATCAGCCATTTCTCACTATGGAATATCAGCCTCTAGGGTTTTGAGTTGTATTAGGTGAACCATTATCAACACCTTAGTTTCTATCACCTATTGACCTCACCACTACTTGGTGTGTTGGCCAAGACCCCAAGGAATATGATACCCACACCTTCACATGATGTGTTGGTGCAAGTGTTGCCCATTTCACCTATGTAAGACTAGGAGGATGTTGGATTGTGACTGTATCAGATTATAATTAGCCATAATGGCCTCTATGTCAAACTAAGGCCTCATAATTTTGATACTCCCTCTTCACTAGACATCTCTTGATCATGACGAGCTAGTATTAATAAGGCATATTATTTTAGGGTGTCCAACATATTGGCCTAACTTCTTCTAGGTCGTGTTGGATTAGCAACATATCGTTTTACGCATCACAAGTCATGAATACCATCCACATTATAGTGCAAGTGTGTGTCAATTTAGCAATCTTCTAGGTATCGGCATGCCCTCATCTTTAGCCTTAGATGATAGTCTAGACAACTACAAGGACAATAGTGCTACACATGTAACAAACTTATAGGTGGTTGGGAATTCATGTGTATCATTTTTCATTCAAATACCCTTGTATCGAGTTAGGGTTTCCACAAACCGATATTAGTTTGTGCATAGAGGTACTCATCATCTTCAAGCTCCAACCCTTCATCCATTATTACTCTAATTCATGGACAAAAGCCTCATATATCCATTTAGAACTCATAGAACCATCATTCAAATAAGAAAGGTTGAAGTAGAAAAGGAATCACCAAGTACTGCATCATAGAAGGTGAATAACAATAGAGTTGAGTTCAAGTTATATAACCTGCTTCAAGATCAACAAAAGAGCTTCAAGATCCAAAGATTCACGTTCCCCAAATTGAAGATGACTTATCAAAAGTCCAAGACTCAATCATGACACTTCTATATGAAAGAAGATATCATAGTAAGGAACTTGGTGAAGAAGGAAAGAAAGGAAATAATCATGATCTGAGAAGCATAGTTTTTATAAGGTTGAAGATGATCATGGCTTTACCTTGAGAAAGTTGCCCGGCCTTCCCCTTGCTCCTGAAGCTCCTATGGTCATCCACCAAGAAAGAGATGGTAAAGGAGTTGAAATTTCACTTGTAGGTAAAAAGAATGGTTTATATAGTTGAGGTTCGAGACAGTGAGAGAGAGAGTATGTGTAAGGTGTCTTTGCCATATGTACATGGGTGACACATATCCGTGCAAGGTGACCCCATGCGCCCATAATTATCTTTCCATGCAAAACTCATGAGGATAATCCATAGATAATATATCGGCCATTGGGTATCTTGCTTGACAAGATGTCACAACCCAATATCACTTTATGTGCAAACTGATATATCTTTTGCAAGGAACATGTAAACCGATATGTTTTACCTACATGAGGTTCTTAGCCTATTATGAACACTTTCAAATGTTACCAAACCAATATGGGATCTCCACAATGGTTTCCAAGCTGATAAGCACTCCCATAAACACTTCATAACTCGACACAACCTCATCCTATGGTTCTAAACGCTCAACACTTCTTTGCTTCTTTCACCATAATGAGTGCTATAACTCAATCAAGACTCAAACAAGGCACCCCCTTCTTTATCTCTCCTTTAGATGATGATAAGAGAGATATAGAACACTTTAGAGGTGATAATTTGGACATAAACCCCTCATTTGGGTAAGTTTAAATCTATACCCAAGTTATCATATAAAGCACAAACATTTTGCAAAAAAGTTCAAAATTGAGAAATGAACTCTCCTCAAGTCTTAATTACTTTTCTTAAGATTAAGACAAGGTTCTAAATGACTTACTTAGGCAAAGCTTGTAGGGTTACCCCAAAACCCAGGTTAGGGGTGATACAAGTTATCAACCCCTAAATGGGATTTTGTCCCCAAAATCTCAAGCAAAAAGAGAATGGTACTTCCTCCTAATCTCTTCCTCCAACTCCCATGTGGCTTCGTCAATGCCACGATGATGCCAAAGAACATTCATAAGCACTATATCTTTCCTTTTTAACTTCTAGATTCTTCTATCAAGAATCAACACTGGACCTTCCACATAGGATATTTCTTCATATAATTCTACTTGTAAAAGTTGTAATACAAGCTTTGTCTCAAGTTAACATTTTCTCAACATAGATACATGAAATACTGGATGACATCTATGCAACTCAGGTGGTAGTTCCAACTTATAGTCTACCTTTCCAAGACGTGCTATCACCGGATAGGGTCCCTTAAATCTAGGATCCAACTTACCCTTTTTCCCAAATTTGAGAATACCTTTCCAAGGAGAGACCTTGAGATACACAATGTCTCCTATTTGGAATTCTAAAGGTCAACGACAATTATCAACATATGACTTTTGTCTGTCCTATGTTGCCTTTAATTGTTGTTGTATCACCTTAATATTTTCTATTGTCTGTTGCACAAGTTTAGGACCAAGAAGTTGATATTCTCCTATTTCATACCAACATAACATAGATCTACAATGCCTACCATACAATGCTTCATATGGTGCCATATCAATGATGTTCTGATAACTGTTATTGTAAGCAAACTCTATCAAACTCAAATGTATATCACAACTACCTACACACTAAAGAACACATGCCCTAAGAAAATCTTCCAAGGTTTGTATAGTTCTTTTAATTTGTCCATCTGTGTGAGGGTGAAAAGCAGCACTAAACTTTAACTGGATACCCAAATCTGTGTGTAATCGTTCCCAAAAGCGACTTGTAAACTGAGGACCTCAGTCAGACACAATTGTTTCTGGGACTCCATGCAACCACACTATCTCATCTACATAAACATGTGCAAGTTTCTCAGTGGTGTATGTTGTCTTAACCAAAATTAAATGTACCAACCTCATCAACATATCAACAATCACCCAAATGGAATCATGAACTTTGGTTCTTCTAGGAAAACCAACTACAAAATCCATTATCACATGATCCCACTTACACTGTGGTATAGGTAATGGTTGTAATGTTCTTGTAGGCTTCTAATGCTCATCTCTAACTTACTGACACATTGTACATCACATAACAAACTCAGCTACATCTTTCTTCAAACTAGGCCACCAATACATATCTTTTAGATTGTGATATATCTTGGTACTTCCTGGATGCATAGCATACACAGATGAGTGATATTCCTCCATAGCTATCTTCCTTAAGTCATTAACATCATGTACTATAATTCTTCCATGGTAACAAATTGTTCCATCTTGTGAATTATGGAAGCCATCCCGCTTCTCACTGCCATATTCTGATCTAATCTATTACATCATAGTATCATCCTATTGTGCTTCTCTAATCTATTGTATCATCATAGGTTTTACTTGCATCTATGCCAACAATCGAACTAGCAAAGATATTTCTAGTTGTACATTCATCAATCATAAGGAAACTAGCATGTCCCTCTTATGACACACCAAAGAATTCAACTATGCTTTATTTGTGAATGAATAGAAGGACTTTCTGCTTAGCGCATCTGCTACCACATTGGCCTTTCTTAGATGATAATCAATTGTGCAATCATAATCTTTGATTAGTTCCATCCAGCAATGTTGTCTCATGTTCAACTCTTTCTGTGAAAAGATGTACTTCAGATTCTTCTGGTTTGTGAAAATCTGACACTTTTCTTAGTATAGGTAATGTCTCTAGATTTTCAAGGCATGAATCACTGTAGCCGATTCCAGATCATGTGTAGGATAATTTTCCTTGTGTTTCTTAAGCCTTCGAGAGGAAACATAAATCACTTTTATATCCTGCATCAACACACATCCCAAACCATTCTTTGAAACATCACAAAAGACAATGTCTCCTTTCCCTTGCTCAGGTAAAACTAATATCGGTGCACTGGTCAACTTTTCTTTCAACAACTAGAAACAGTGTTGACACTTGTCATTCCATATAAAAGGAACATCCTTCTTGGTTAACCTAGTTAGGGGTAATGCTATGAACTGAAGTCATTGATGAACCTCATGTTGTATACCTACCAAACCTAGGAAATTGCAAATTTCTGTTGGTGTTTTGGGTTGTTCCCATTCTAGAACAAACTCCACCTTTTTAGGATCAACACAAATACCTTTAGCAGATATGATATGTCCTAGAAAATATAATTCAAACAACCAAAATCACACTTGCTAAACTTAGCATATATCTCGTGTTGTCTTAACAAAGTCAATACTTGATGAAGATTTTGTTCATGTTGTTGGTTGTATCGACTGTATATTAGAATGTCATCTATAAAGACCACTCTAAACTGATCAAGGAATGGCGAAAACACTCTATTCATCGAATCCATAAATGTTTTTGGTGCATTAGTTAGTCAAAATGACATAACTATGAACTCATAATGACCATACCTTGTCCTAAAAGATGACTTAGGTATGTCATCCTCCATAATTCCTAATTGACGATATCCCGACCTTAGATCTATCTCAGAGAACACTATTGCACCACACAATTGGTCAAACAAATCATCTATCCTTGATAGAGGATTCTTGTTCTTTATTATCACCTTGTTTATTTGTTTGTAGTCTATACATAACCTCATAGATCCATTCCTTTTCTTTACAAAAAGTACCAGAGCACCCCACGGCGATGTACTTGGCCAAATAAAACCTTTATCAAGTGACTCTTGCAACTATTTTTTTAATTCTTCCATCGCAGCTGGTTCCATCCTATAAGGTGTTTGGGCTATTGGTTGTGTACCAGGAACTAGATTGATCTCAAAGTCAATCTCTCTAGGTGAAGGAACATCAAAAAATTCCTCAGGAAACCCATCCTAAAATTACCTGACAAATGGCACTTCTAGAATACTAGGACTTTCTACCTTGGTATCCTCTACATGTGCTAAGAATGCTGATACTAGACATGTTGGAAGATTCTTCCTATTTTCCTCAAAGATCCATGTCTCACCACTATATGTGAACATAGCTTGTTTTGAACCACAATCCAAGACTACCTTATACTTTTCAAAGGTGTCCATCCCAAGGATTACATCAAACCCATGCATCTCAAGTGGTATCAGATCCACTTAAATGTTGTGTTCTGAGAAAGAAAGAAGGCAGGCTAGAACATACCTCTTATAACATTGCAGAACCAACTAATGAAGTTTCTAATAGAAACTTATTTTTTCTATGACTAACATGAAAAAGACAATTATGAATCACTTTACAAGTTATAAATGAGCATGTAACACTTGGGTCAATCAAAACATATATGAAGCAAGATGAAGACATATCAGATAATTCCATCTAACCTGTCGTGACTCGTGGGTTGACTACTACTTCTGGATAACTCATAGAAAAGAATCTTGATGTTGCTTGCTGCCGAACACGACCTTTGCTACCTTGTATAGATGAACTTACTTGAGACGCATGTCCACATCCTTGTCCATATGCACCACTATTGAACTATTTCCTCTGAGAGCCTAGCTGACTCTTTCTTGGTGGTTGGGTTACCTCAATATCTCTTACTAAACAATCCCTCATCGGATGTCCCGTCTGCCAACACTTGTGGTAGGTCCTAGTCTCTTGTTGTGGCCTAGATGGCCCTATCACTGACTTTGATTTCGCACTATGGGATCCAATCGGTGGAAAATTACGACCTCTATCCTTACTTGACGTCCACTGCGTCTGAGAACTAAACCTTTGTGGTGCTGAAGACATAGAAAACCTTGGTTTCTTATAACTTCTGGACCTCTGTCCTTGGAACTGGGTAGGTTCTTTCCTGAAATTGGCCTCACATTTCTCGGTTACTGACCTTTCTATCCTCCAAACCTATGTCACAAACATAGCAAATCTCTCCCTATTCTCTAGAGTAGCTGCAAAAGTGGATAACTCAACGTTCTCACCCTTTTTAAAATGTCGAATCCTCTCATGTTCTGTAGTAACCATGTGCGGACAAAACTATAAAACCTCCATGAACTTAGCTTCAAACTCATTAATCTTCATAGGACCTTGCTTAATTCATTCAAACTGTGAAATTTTCTCATCTAGGTATGTCTGAGGAAAGTACCTGTTGGTGAACTCAGTCGAAATTCTGCCCATCCAACCTCGACATTAGACCTTTTCACCTCTTCAATGGCCCACCAATGGCCAATACTTCCTATTAATAGGTAGACAACATGCCTAACTTTGTCACTTTCTAGGATGCTAGGGATCTTAAAGGATTTCTCTAACTCAATGAGCCACAAATTTGCGCCTTTTGGGTCAGTTGTTCAAGCATATTCTATAGCTACTACACTGCGTAGTCGTTCAAAAGTCTTAGCAGAACCTGAAAATTTTATATTGGGGACTAGTACCCTACATTGGTGGTGCTGGTATCCTATCTGCCATATGTGCTACCTTCGTCATGAACTACCCAAAGAGAGCATGAAAAGGAGGGTTCTCCAACATAGTCTAATCTAGTTGGGGATTCTCTGGCACTTGTCCTTTGCTCTCCTGTTCCCTTGCACCTCATCCTAGTACAACAATGTTGCTCTCAACAACATGTACTTCGTGTTCTCCAGACATCTTTCAGCTTTACTTCTTCTTCTATATAAGCAGAAGTCACTATAAAATAAACTGGAGGACACTAGAATAGACTCAACGACCTTAATCCTATATTCCTGTAGACTCAGTGAACCTAAGGCTCGAATACCAAAAAATGTGACGAATGCTACCAAACTGATAGCATTATTGCACAAAACTACATGGAAATAATCATTAACAACGGACTATCAAAAAATCACTAAAAATTAAAACATTTTTACTAAGTGATACGCTATCGAGAAACACTTTTACAAAAGGAACAACAATCATATCTACATCATGGTTCACTTTGTACATACATTGTTTCATCACATCACAAGGATATGAAATATCGATTACTTTACCAAAACATATACAAAAGGGACATTATACATTGAGGTGTACTAGACAAAATCTCAGATTGATCAAAAAACTATTCACACACTATTTCCCAAAGAAAAGAGAGTATAAGGACGACACATAGGACTCTATATCTACAAGACACATAACAACACAATCAACCTGAGTTGTTACTGCTATCCTTGTTGTTGTTGCCCACTCTCTACTGCATGATCTCTTCCTCCACATCCACGTCCACCTAAAAAGTTGTGGAACCCACAGGGTGAGATCCATATCTCAGTGGGAGATATAACTCTCTGCCAACAATATTATTATCACAGATAAATCTTTATGACAGAGAGCAGAAGAAACCTTTATTTAATTAAAGGGGTATAACTACTTATTATATGTAGAGTTGAGAAATATTTACCATTTGAGTAGTTCCAATAAATATGACTGAGCAATAGATCATCTCCTCATTTTTAAAAGGAATATGAAGAACATGTATAATATTTATCAACTAAGACGTAAAAGTAATCATAGCCTCATTCAGTGTTTCCTTATTTAATCCTTAAGAAAATTTACTGCACGACTGATTACATCTTTTAATGATCAGTCTCGTACCCTGAAGAGATGAGGTATACCGCTCATGCTCCAACTGACCACTACTAAGTACCATCAGTGCCATACAAAGTCCATGGAAGAGCCAGACTCCATGACCTCTCCTTTCTTAGTTAGTATAAGATTATTGGAAGTGACATTATGAGTCTAACTATAATTAGCTATCCTGGGTATATAGGTTGATCTCTAGACAGATACAACTCATAGTTGTTCCCTTATCGTGGTATGACCCATACTCAATCTTGATTATATCAGGGTATGCTATGTAACCAATCCTGATTGTTTATTGAGTCATGGCTTATGACCACACTCTCTTGTTAGGGTATGACCTGAAGTCAATCTTAATGTTTAGGGTATGGCCCGTAGACAATCCTATTAGTTAAGGATATAAGAAGATACCTCAACTTGCACCCCACATTATCAATAATATGCACTCTGATAAAAACTCATTTCACCATTCAACAAATCCTGACACTAAATGGATCTATGGCCAGGGAAACTACATTTTTAGTTCACTTGATAGGTTAAGTGCATTATTGTATCTTTTAACATTAATAAAGTTAAAAGCATGAATTATAGATAAATGCTATATAGAAAGGTGTAACATATTTTTCAATAAATCTTGGATCAATTAGAACACATCTTGTTACACTCATCCTGGGATTTCAATCCCTTGAATACTTTACTGAGAATCTCATTCCTTCAACATTATCATTATCATGATCACATGTTTGGGTATCAAACCCTCGGTTCATTATTGAACAGGGTCACCTTTTACTAGGCAACAATCATTTCTAGGTCATTAGACCCATATATGTCATACTTGTTCTACAAGTATATCACATGGCTCACAAGGCCTTATATAATCTGTATTATGATAAATCATCATAGCTCATACCTAGCTATGCTCATCATTTCACAATTCCTACATGGATTGGATTTTATAACAATTGCAATATCAAGTGAATATCATGACCATGCCATAAAGAGAATCATTCAAATTGCAACCATCTCATAATTAGGGTTACAGTTTCCCCTTATAGCCGAATTAGACTTTCAAGTTCATAATTATTAGTCAAACCGTAATTCATATCATATGAGCTACATTATTGCCATATGTATTTTAAGCATACTTCATCAAATATCATTAATTGATTATCAACATGAACTATTACCTTTCTCATATGAGTAGTACAAGTTTCTCTTTCATCCTTACTAGCATATTGTCTTCAATATACTTACTACATTGATTTAATCCTCTTTAGGGTTTATCATCCTACACATGAAGAGATCTAGAGGGGGGTGAATAGATTTCTATAAAAATTTAAAGTAATAATGAAATGAAAAATACAAGCAAGCAACCAAATGATGACAATATTTAGAGTGCATTTGTCTAAGAAGTCAGTCCATTACTAGTTGTTTCCAACTAGGATTTTGCAACAAATAATTTTATTACTTATATGTTAGGACAAATTACAAAAGTACCTATTGCAACTAATCCCTCTTCTTTACCAGCCAGGAATAGAGCCACACAAACATCTTCTTTGATGGATGAAGGAATAGAATCGTTCCCCTCTTATTTAATGGATGATGGAAGAGCATCACAACAATCCCTCTTCTTTAACGGACGACAAAAGAGCACCGTAATGTTTCCTCTTCTTTGAGGGCCACGTAAGAGCACCAGAGTGAAGACTCCTTCTTCACTTGCAAGATCTTGGACAAACTCCTCTCCTCGGAGTAGTCCCACCACAAATCACGAATGAAGGAAGAAGATTGGAGAAAGGAAAAACACCAATGTATTTCACAATGTCCTAGATCAAACTTATAGACCAATACCACTATGGATTAGGAAATGATGAAATTGTGGTGTTGGAGAACTATGACTAGGACACAAATTTGGCAGGTATATAAGATTGCAAATGAAGACTATGGCTCAAAATTGCTCAAATGTTGCTCAAGTGTTGTATTGCAAGCATGTAAGTTCTATATGGGATGTCCCTAGACCACTACTATTTATAGGAATGGAGTGCAAGTTTTAGTACATCTTAGGTAGTGTCTAGAGTGTTCTATGATGAGATATAGTTGTTATAGATGGGTCAATGTAGTTGTAATGGATGATTTATTCATTAATAAAGTTGGAATTCTAGAACCTATCTCAGTCGATAAAATGGTCAACCAGAAGTCACTCAGTCGATCATTTCTTCAATCAGGGTTGATCTAAGGGTAAAATTTGAATAATGGCTAACTATCATTCTAACTTCTTGCTCAGATGAACTAATAGTCTTTTCTCGGTTCCCAAAACCTCGATCTCGGTCAAAAATTTCTTCGACCAGGAATGACTCCGGGATATGGATTTTTAAGGGTTATTTAGATGTTCTGGGTCTTTGACCGAGGAACTACTCGGTCGAAAATATTGTCGATTGAGTTTGTATCGGTTGACAAAATCTTCGACTGAACAAGTCTCTGGAAATTGTTTTAACAAAAGTTGGAAGACCTATCTAATAGTTTTTTTAATGTGACCAACCTACCCTAGACACTTGCTTTAAAAATATGGTTATGTTTGGGATAGGTGGGGTTAGTCTATAGCTTGATTTTACATGACTTCTAAGAAATTTTACATTTGTATTGCAAATAAGCACAAGTACACAATAATTTAAGTATTTGATATTCCAATCTTGATCAATTTTTCTCAACCATGATCTTTTGTCCCTGAAATACTAGATATAATATTAATAGTCACAAATAAGAAAAAAATTTCTTCATCAAAAGATAAGATGAGCTAATGTCCAATTTAGCCAACAATCTCCCCCTTTTTGAATATGACAAACATTTTGATAAGCTAAAACTTGAAATGAAATTTTCATGCCTTAGTGAGATATTTCTTGAGTGTCACAAAACACTTATACTAGATCGAAATGGAATATGTCATCCATCTCTCAAAGTAAAGTGCAAAATTTTCTTTATACTATGTGTTTCTCAACTCAAAAATCAATTTAAAGATATAAAAGCTCAAGGAATTAAGCAATTATTTATCCCCCTTCGTCATTTCAAAAAGAACAATTAATACTTCCCCTTAATATAATGTTGAATATAATGTGCAATTTAGCCATGAATCAATACTCAGGCAAGCTCACTTCATTTGATGGTAGAAACAATTACATAATTGCTCAAAGGATAGTTTGTATATGGATTGAATGGTATGATACTCCCGGGGTATGACACATAGGGATAGTTATAAGGTGTATTTGGGGTCAAGGATTGCATTTTCTAGTTAAGATAGGTCATGACATTGTGGTGGTAATTAAAGTGTCTCCCAATAAGATATGCTACACCATTAAGATAGGAGACATCATTTGCAAGCCATTGCATAGAGTAGGTAGATGGAGGAGAAGAAGGTGGAGGGATGTCTTCATGGGATGTTCCTTCTTCAGTTCTAGCCCTCTTGTGTCCAAAGTCTATACCCATTTTGTCAACAGTGTTTTTGTTTATCTTTTGAGGACACCTATCATGGGAATACCCTAATTCCTCTAAGTTTTTTTCCAATGGAGTGTTGAATGATTTGGTAAACAAAGTCAGCATATGGTGGATTTCTAGAGAAATCAAGCATGTTTGAAAGGATAACACAAATGAAATTGACGGGAATTCGTTCAAGAATTGCATATATGAGGTGCATTTTAAACTGGGGAATTTTAGTTTTGTGGACTCTAGTATAGATGTTGTGGCTGATGATAAGGTTTATTATCCTAGCTTCTGGGTTCAGAGATGTAGCATAGTAGGTACCCCTATGCTCTAGAGCAGAGGTATTTGGAATAAAGATGGTTGTTTTAATGTCACTAAGGCTGAGTGGATTTTGTGTAGTGGAAATATTGGTGAGAGGATTGCCAATAGTGATGTCTACAAATTCAATATATTTTGCACTGTCTATATCTAGCATTTCTACTAAAACTAAAAAATAGCTCATTTACCATGGTGGGGAAGGAATAATGGTTCTTGGTGTCCCTATCTAGGTTGGAATAAAACTCATGGACGGCTTGTGCAGACCAGAAAAGGAAGGAAGGGGTAAGCAATTCTTGTAGTTTTTGTGTTTAGAAGAGACAAGGAAGATTGAGGAGCTTGGAGAAGTCATCTGTTTCCACCAGTCATCGAGGAAGAGGCATTTGGAATGCCATCTTTGGGTACTTCTCTACGGAAACAACATCGTTGAAGGGGATCTCGTTGATGACCATCAGAGCCGGAGTCACGGTACACCCCCTCCTGGATGCTTCTTACTTCTTTCCACAATGAGTTGCAGAGGAGGCTATCTTGAGAAAAAAATGGTGGAAGAGAATGTAGAGAGGATAGTGGAATGAAAGTTTTTAAAGGAGAGCTCTAAGGAATGCTAGAGAAGTGCTAGAGAAGAATACACTTTGAGCCTTGAAGGAAATGGCCAAATTGGGTGCTATTTGTAGGAAAATAGACTGGTCCTCGGTTGACAATTTTATCGACTGAGCCCTTAACAGATATATTCCAATAGCGAGTCGGTCGACTTAAATTTGAAATCATTTGCAACTGTCGAGTCCTCAACCGAATGACATGGCACCCATTTTTTTTCTACTGTGGCATATCTAGAAGTTTCTAGTACGCGCATATTGGACCGAGGGTTTCACTGCGAGTATTTTGGTCGAGAATGTTTTTGACCAGATTCCTTCTCGGTCCAGGAATTTATCGACCGAGGATGATACTTTGAGAAATTTTGTAGTGAAAATGGTTTGAGCTTGACTAAGTATGATGCTAAGTTATTATTGTATAAAATCATTGTGCAAGGAGATCAAAATGTACATCTTCAAGAGGGACGATACTTAACTTATATCTAATTATTCTAAATTATTCTAAACCAAGGGGTTTTGTAAAAATATCAGCAAATTAGTTTTCAATATCAACATGATGAAGACATATGTTATTTTTAGCAATATGATCTCGAAAAAAATGATGTCTTACATCAATATGTTTGGCACGACTATGTAAAATTGGGTTATGAGCTAAATTGATTGCACTTATACTATCACACAAAATTGGCATTGAAGATAATGAAATCCATGATCCTTTAGAACTTGTTGCATCCATAAAACTAGTGCGCAACATGAGCCGGTTGCCATATATTCTACTTCAATGGTGGATAAAGCAACACTATTTTGTTTCTTACTAAACCAAGATACAAGCTTTTCAAGTGAGCAACAACCTCCCCTAGTACTTTTGCGATCAAGACGACATCCAACATAGTCGACATCAGTATATGCATTAAGGTCGAATGGTTGATATCCTGGGAACCAAATACCATAGTCTAATGTACTAGCTAAATATTGTAAGATCCTTTTGACAATGGCTGGATAAGAATTCATAGGATTCGATTGAAACCGTGTGCATAAGCCAACGACATACATAATATCTGGTCGAGATGTAGTTAATTATACTAAACTACCAATAATACATCTATATAAGGCGTTGTCAATGGGTTCTCCAGCCTCATCTTTGTCAATTTTTATTGAGGTGCTCATTGGAGTGGAAGCATGCTTACAATTTTCCATATTAAATCGTTTGAATAGTTCTTTTGCATATTTTTCTTGGTTTAGGAAAATACCACACAGAGTTTGTTTGATTTGAAAACCCAAGAAAAATGCTATCTCACCCTTAAGAATCATTTAAAGTTCCTTTTGAATAATATCACTGAATTGTGTGCAAAGGGATTCATTTGAAGAACCAAAAATAATATCATCAACATACATTTGAATGATAAGAAAATCTGATTCATATTTTTTGATAAATAATGTAGGATCTGATTTTCCCATAGAGAAATCCTTTTAAAAAAGATAAATTTTAAACGTTCATACCAATTTCTAGGGCCTTATTTTAGACCATATAATGCTTTCTTTAATTTGTAAACGTGACCACAATTTTTTGGATCTTCTAAATCGAGGGGTTGAATAAAATATAATTCCTCTTGAAGTATTCCATTTAAAAATGCACTTTTAACATCCATTTGGAAAAGTTTGATATTTTTATGTGTAGCTAGAGCTAATAGCATGTGAATTGATTAAAGTCTAGAGACAGGAGCATAGGTTTCATCAAAGTCAATTCCTTCCTATTGATTATACCCTTGAGCGACAAATCTATCTTTGTTTCTCACAACTTCTCCAACTTCATTTAACTTGTTACGAAATATCCATTTAGTTCCGATAATGGTTTTATCTTTAGGTCTAAGTACTAAATCTCATACATCATTCTAAACAAATTGATTTAGCTCTTCCTGCATAGCAATGATCCAATAATCATCTTTAAGAGCTTCATCATCCTTTTTAGGTTCAATGATGGACACAAAAGTTGTGTTAGCTACATCTCGAAAAGAGGACCTAGGTTTTACTTTATCAAAAGGATCACCAATTATTAGGTCTTGTGGATGGCCTTTTATTATTCTTGGAATGGGTTGATGAGGTTCTTCATTTTGATTTTGATTTTGTTCATTTTTAGAATTATTATCTTCTTTAGGTGATATGGTTAAATCTTCAATTAGTTGTGGAAGATCGCTTTCTATTTCATTGTTTGTTTGATTTTCATGAAATGTTACATGAATTGATTCTTCTACCTTTTTAGATAGAATATTAAAGATGCTATTAGACTTACTTGAGGTTGAATAACCTAAGAAGAACCCTTTTTGTGATTTTGCATCAAATTTGTCTTTATCATCTTTAGTATTCAAAATGTAGAATGATGTTCAAAAGGTGTGAAAGTAATGTCCTCTTGGTTTCTTAGAAAAGAGTATTTTATAAGGAGTCTTTTTAAGTTTTGGATGAATTGAAATTCTATTTTGAACATAGCATATGGTATTAACAACTTCAACCCAAAAAATTTTAGGTGTGCCATGCTCTAATAGCATGGCTCTTGCCATTTCTTATAGAGAACGATTTTTCCTTTCAACTAAACCATTTTGTTGTGGACTGCATGGAGCAGAAAAATTGTGAGTGTAACCTTTAGATGAGAAAAGATCTTCAAAAGAATGGTTATCAAATTTCCTCCATGATCTCTCCTAACTGTCCAAATTTTATTTCAAAGTTGATTTTTTATCTTTCAAAAAAAATGAATAAATATTTTAATAGTATCATCTTTTCTAGAAAGAAATTATACCCAAGTATATCCACTAAAATCATCAATCATTACAATGAAATATTTGTTTCCTTCTATAGATTGTGTTCTCATTGGTCTAAATAAATTCATATGTATGAGTTCAATAGGTCTAGATGTACTAAGTATTTGTTTTATCTTGAAAGAAGTTGTAGTTTGTTTTCCAAATGTGCAAGGTTCAAAATTTTTAGGATTATCAAAAAGGATTTTAGGCAGACCCCTAACTAGATCATGTTTAATTAATTTTTTGATAACGTGAGTACTTGTATGTCCTAATTTATTATTCCACATATTTTGAGTATTATCATTTGTAATAAGACATTTTCCAAGAAATGATTTCATATAGTTAGCCCTAAGAACATAAAGATTGCCTACTCTTTTTCCTTCATATAAAATATTGTTTGTGTCTTCTTCAAGCAATTTGCAGCAAGTTTTGTAGTAAAGCACATCATATCCACTATCACATAATTGACTGACAGTTAGAAAATTGTGATGTAAACCATTTACTATAGCACATTTTTAATTGTGAGATGAGTTCCGATATTACCTATCCCCATGATGGTACCTTCCCCATTGTCTTCGAATATGACTGATCCTCCCTTCTTCATTTTGAGTGATTTGAAGACATTTCTATCTCCAGTAATATGCTTTGAGCATCCACTATCAACCACCCAATCCTGGAAGTTTATAAGGTTTTTGGAACCCAAGTAGAGTCCATGATGGTTAATTAATAAAGAATAAGAACTTAAATTATCAACTCACATATATTTTTATAGAAACAAATTTTTAGTCCAACAAGTTTTTGACTGAGATTTTACTGGGTTGAGATATTTGCCGACCGAAATCAGTTCTGGAAAATCAAAAATATTGTTTTTAACAGTAAAGCATATATATATATACATATATTACTTCAACTTATAGTATTATTTTTTATTAGTAATATTTTTAGGAATCTTTTGTTACAATAGAACCAGAAGTGACGTGGATTATTCAAGAATCGATATATATATATATATATATATATATATATATATATATATATATATATATATATATATTGTTAAATGGGCTCATCTTTAATACCCGCGTGGGTAGCTACCCGCACACCCTTCCTGTCACTTTTTTTTAATTTTTTTCACAATTGTAGAAGAGAATTTTATCTAGCTCCCCAAAAAATTTCATCCAAAAATAATATCATTTTCCCCACCAAAATTAAAAAATACGTCCATATATTTATTGACTATATATTTTCTTCATGGTTACTTTTTTAGTCATATAGTTACTCTTTTATCAATACAGTTACTCTTTTTATCTTAGAGTTACTTTTGTGTACCATATAATTACACTTTTGGATGTGCGGGTAGCAAAAGATCAGGGTACCCGTGCTGGTAACAAATAAATCCCCTTGTTAAAAGTGAAAAATGATTAAAATTATGTTGAGATAAGACATAAATGTAACATACTCGAATATGATTATCTTACTCAACCTTTCCTTTTCTTGGGTCCATTATTATTCATGATATTATATCACTTTTACCCCTGAATTATATTAATTAGGATTATTTAGAGTCAAGAAAGTATAATGTTTCAATATATATAATATGTTAATGAGAAATTAATCAATTAGGATTAATGCTATAATTTTTCCTTTAATTATTGATGGCCCTAATTGGAAACTCTGTAATCATACTAAGGTTAATTGATGAAAAGAAATATAAAAATATATGTAATAATGAATCAAATTGATAAAGAAAGCATTAAATACATTAATTAAGTGGTTAACTTACAAATACTAAAATGCATGACCAAGCCCTTATACAAGGTGGTGTAGATGTTAAAATTGAGTTTTTTATAACTTAATTAGCATAGATGTAAACTTTCATATTAATAGGATGGCATTTACTCTCTGAATTTATTCTAGGAAAAGAAAAGGAATTCATTAATTTAATCAAATGACTACAGTCTGTTTTTTTTCTTTGCGTAACATCTCCCTCTCCACTATTCACATAGATACCCCAATCACCTCTCCCATTCACACACTCTGTGCATTCAACACTGGTGTTGGGCTATTTCTTCATGCTTCATGATCCTTCATGTTCTCCTCCTCTATTTGTTCCCTCTTCTTCCCTTCTGTTACTTCCTCCCTGGTTTCCTCCTATATCTCCTTCCCCATCTTTCCTTATCATAAGAGAGCCTACAACCCTAGCCGCCTTCATCTTCTTGGAGCCAGCTATCCACAGAAATAGAGAGAGGGAGGTGTCGAGGTTGTCGCCGCCTATAAACGCCGACCACTAATTTGGCGGTCGTCTTCTGTAGTGCATTTACCACACTTCTTCCCCGTATCATCAGCCCTTTTTCCCTGCTCCCTTCTTCTTCCTCTTCTCCCTTGTGGACACTAGAAAACCTACTTGGTTGTTCCTCATCCACCCACGCCCATCATCACCAACCAACACTAGGTAGTGACAAAAGTTTCCAGGCTACATCAAGCATCGCCAACCATGTGTCGATCCTCTCCGAGAAACACTCGCGGCACATGTTCTCATCCTTCTCCAACTGCTAGCTCTGACCAAACTCCCAACCATCCATTGTTGATCTTAAGGTGAAGGTGTTGTCGTGATCAGCACTGAGCTAAGTCACTCGATAGTGTATTTATACAAATGAGGATGACAAGGACCAATTACACAGGAAAAGAATAATTGCATAACAGACCCCGATAGTTATTATAAACTATGTAGGCTAATACCCCCCCACAAGATGTGGATTAGAGAATCTAATGCCCAACTTGTGAATCAAACTCTGAAACTGTGACCGGGGAAGCACCTTCGTGAAGAGATCTGCTAGCTGCTCCTCTTATGAGACGAATTTGGTAACTATTAATCCAAGAGCAACTTTCTCCCAAACATAATGGTAGTCCATTACAATGTATTTGGAACGAGCATGAAACACATGATTAGTAGATAAGTGAAGAGAACTCAGATTGTCACAGTAGAGCACACTGGGTCCAAATTGATAGATGTGAAGATCTTTCATAAGATTGGCAAGCCAAGTTAATTCAGCTGCAGTGATGGAGAGAGATTTGTACTCTGCTTCAGTGCTAGATTTTGCCACAGTATATTGTTTCTTGGATGACTAGCTGATACAAGTAGAGCCGACAAAGGTGCAAAACCCACTGGTTGATCTTCGAGTAGTAGGGTAGCCAGACTAGTCAGCATCAAAGAAAGCTGATAGGCAAAGATTGGAGGATGGAAAGATTTGTAAACCATAGCCTATCGTTTTCTTAAGATAGAAGAGTATGCGTTTGAGTAGAGAAAAATGACCAACTATTAGATTATGCATATATTGACATACTGTATTAATAACGTAAGTAAAATCAGGTCTTGTTAGAGACAGATATTGTAAGGAACCAACCAAACGTCGATAGTGATTTACATCACAAAGCTCCATTTGATTCAATTTTTGAAGTTCCTTGGAGAAAGTTGAACTGAGAGGGGTAGAAGCAGGTTTACAATTTAACATGTCTTCATGTTGTAACAACTCAGCAATGTATTTAGATTGATGTAGTAAAAGACTTGATGAATTAGTAGTGGCGTCAATGCCCAAGAAGTAGTGAATATCACCAAGATTTCGCATTGAGAACTCAGATTCGAGTTGTGTAATGGGCTTTGTTAATAACACCGACATGTTTCCAGTAATGATGATATCATCCACATACAGAAGAAGATAAGCAATATCATTGTTTTGTGTATAGATAAAGAGAGAGGGATCAGTTGAACTAATAGTAAACCCCATATTGAAGAGATGTAGGCTAATTCTATTATACCACGCCCTTGGAGCTTGCTTAAGGCCATATAGAGCTTTATGTAAATGACAAACATGATCTGGAAAGGCAGCATGGATAAATCCTGGTGGCCGAGCCATGTAAATAGGAATGTCCAGAGTTCTATTTAATAAGGCATTGCACACATCCAATTGTTGAATGGTCCATTTCAGAGATAGTGCTATGGTTAGCACAACCTTGATAGTTGGGGATTTAATCACAAGACTAAAAGTTTCAAGATAGTCAATGCCTTCCTCTTGTGTAAATCCTTTTTCTACTAGTCGAGCCTTGAATCTATCCAAGGAACCATCAGAATTAAGCTTTATTTTGAAGACCCATTTACTACCAAAAACATTCATATCAGGAGTACCAGGTACCAATGTCGAAGTATGATTTCTATGTAAAGCCTCCAACTCATTTAGCATAGCTGATCTCCAGTTATCATTCTTGAGAGCACTCTGAATAGTTTTTAGAATGCTCAGAGAGGACATGGTTGTGCTAAGAGCATATTTGGGATTAGCTTTGACAATTCCTGACTTCAACCGAGTCATCATTGGATGCTTGTGAATAATAGGAATGATTTTAGAGGGAGTGGCACTAGTGGTTGAAGAAGGAGAAGAGAAAGGTTTGAGGAGTAGAAGAAGAGGAAGAATTGTTGGCAGGAGTAGATTGTTGAAGAGGGATAACCAAGTCATGCACAGGAGTACTAGAGGGACACCCAAATCAGCCTTGTACAGTAGATATTACTTGCTCAGTGATGTCATTTAGAGATACATTATTAAAATTATTGATATATATGACAGTGGTAGGAGAAGGAGGCAGAAGATTGTCGTTTTCAGGAGTACTAGATGGTGGGTCTTCAAGGAAATCAGAATAGCTCGATATATCAGATAGCACAGGTGATGACACCCAATTGTCCTTGAATGGGAAAATGGATTCATCGAAGAACACATGCTTGGATATATATAGTTTGTGTGTTGGAATATGAAAACACTTATAACCTTTGTGTTGTGCACTATATCCCAGAAACACACATGGCAGAGAATGAGGTTCCAGTTTATCCTTTGCATATGGTCTCAAGTAGGGATAACAGAGAACACCAAACATCTTAAGAGAGGAGTAATTGACTTGTTGTTTGTATAGAGAGTAAAATGGTGTTTTCATGGCAAGAACATTGGATGGTAATCGATTGATTAAGTATACAGTAGTAGCAAATACATCATCCCAATAAGATTTCAGTACTTGTGCTTCAAACATCATAGATAGGCCAAGTTCAACAACATGGCAATGTTTGCGTTCAACAACTCCATTTTGAGCATGATCATGTGGACAATATAGTCGATGAAGAATACCCTGCTGAGAAAGGAAAGTTTTAAGGCAATTGTTAACAAATTCCCCTCCTCCATCAGTTTGGACCATTTTGATTTGAGAACTGAATTGATTTTGTAGCAAGGAACAGAGAGAGACAAAATTATCATAGAACTCATCTTTATTACGCAAAGGAATGAACCAAGTAAACCTATACAATCATCTATTACAAGAGCAAAGTAGTTAAAGCCTACTTTGGAGGTAACTGGAGCTTTACCCCAGACATCGCAGTACAGAAGTTGAAAGGGAGAGATAGACACAATATGAGGTACATTAGTAGAGAGTTTCTTGCTCTTGCTTATTTGGTAGCTATTACAAGTTTTCTTTGTAGTACTACTAGAATGTATCAGCTTGTTTCTAAGAAGTTGCAGAAAGACATCATGATTTGGATGTCCAAGCCGCTGATGACAGATATCACCACTGGCTTTATTGACTTTATTGCAGAAGAAAGAAGACTTCAGGTTATCAGCGTTGACAACTGATGAAGATGAGTTATGAAGAATCTTTGAGTAGAAGGTAGGTGATGAGGCATGAAGAAGATACATACCATCCTTGCATCTACCTTGTGCTAGAGTTTGGTGACTCTTCAGATCCTTAATAAGGAACATGTCATGAGTAAAGATAAAATAAAAAGGAAAAGAAGAAGTAAGGCGTGAGACAGAGAGAAGGCTCCTTTTAATCTTTGGGACAACAAGAACTTGTTTTAAAGGAATGGTAGTAACATTATTCAAGAGGCCATCACCAATCTGAGATATAGGAAAATAACTTCCATTTCCGACCATAATACAGTTTGTTCCTCGATATACACATATATTTTCTAGGTTACCTGAGGTTTGAACAATATGATCCGTAGCTCCAGTGTCTACATGCCACTCGGTGAATTGATTGTCATTCACCCTTAAAGCAGCTAGAGCTGTAGTAGCTTCAGTCAGGAGCTTAGGGGCCTCTGTGCTTTGATAGTTTGAATCAAACCTGTGCCAACACTTAAAGGCAGGATGACCCCTTTTTCCGCAAATCTGACAGATAACAGGTGGATGGGATGATTCAGAAATGGTAACACCATTACTAGTATCTTGCTTAGCAAATTGAGAGAAGCTTCGCCCTTGAGATGAGTACTGATGTGGAGATCCTGAAGTAGTGGGAGTAGTGCCAAGGATCCCTGACCTGTAGTTGATAGCCTGTGGTGAGCAACCTCTGCCATGACTCATTCTGCATCCTGTACCTCTTCCTCTAGATGAAAAGTGAGCTTGCATATGATAAGAAGATTCCACAGGTGTTTTGCTTGAATAGAAGGCAACAGTAGATAGGGCAGGCTTTCATGCCTTTCTTCGTTCGTAGTCTTGAAGAAGAGATATGAGATCAGTGTAGCTAGGAACATGAGGTTTTAACATAGAAATCACAAAGTTCTCATAATCAGGTGTATCGAGGCCATTCAAAAGAGTGAATGCCTTCTCTTGCTCGCTAACAGGATGCCCTATGGCGTTTAACTGATCACATATGGTTTTGAAGTTTCTCAAATAATCAGTCAGAGAAGTGGATCCCTTTTGAAAAGTACGAAGTTGAGATTTCAATTCAAATTCTCTAGATTGAGTGGACTCGGCGAATTTCTTAGAAAGAGTCTTCCATACCTCTGTAGAGGTTGTACAGCTGATCACATCACCCATTACCTCCTTAGATAGGGAACCGCGGATCCATCCTGTAAGAAGTCGATCGGTTTTGAGCCAGAACTTATAGTTTGGATTTAGGTCTAGTGTGTCCTGTGAATTTCCAGTGAGATGAGGAGGTTGGACCTTAGTTCCATATAGGAATCCTTTGATACTACAACTTTCAACAAGAGTTTTAATCTGAGACCCCCGTAGAAGGAAATTGTGGTGATTCAATTTGATAGAGGTGAAATTGGACACATTGAGACCAATCAGATATGGATAAGGAGAAGAGAGTGAGTGAGGATTTGGATTCAGGTTTGACGACACCTCTGAATCAGATACTGGACTCATTTTTGTAGTAGCAAGGAGGATTGAGGGCGAAGACGAGATGCGAGCACAGATCTGAATAAGCGAGAGAAGAAGCAGGCGAGAACGAACAAGAACCTGATCCAGATGACACAGATGATACCACTGATGCTGAGATCAGATCTGAGAAATGATCTGCAGATGTCAAGAAAGGATGAGGATGTTGTGGATTCGGTAGTGGAACTTCGTAGATCTGCTCTTTGCTGATATGCTTGAGAAGAACGCAATGAATTGGCTTCGTCGTTGGGATCTTGAGAAGATGTCGTAGGTTCGCCAGCTGATTCTAGAGAGAGAGAGATGGTTGATCCACTTGTCGATGAGGAAGCAGAGAACTCCAAGCTTGCTACTGGAGAAGACGAGAAGAAGGAGACGAAGGAGAAAGCTGAGCACACCTTTCCTTAGCTTAGAGTATGCATGAGGAAGGGGTGAAAGATGGAGGAGATGAGAGGAGGATCTGGAATCTTTGATTCCACAGCTCTGATACCATGTTGAGCTTAAGGCGAAGGTGTTGTCATGATCAGTACTGAGCTAAGTCACTCGATAGTGTATTTATACAAATGAGGATGACAAGGACCAATTACAAAGGAAAAGAATAATTGCATAACAGACCCCGATAGTTATTATAAACTATGTAGGCTAATATCTATGTCTGGTGTCATTAAGGCAAGAACGCTGCTTCCTCCGATCTTATTCTCATCACCTCCAAGCGTCTTGGTCGACCTTATCAAACATCAATCTCACCGTCAATGCACTTGTTGATCGCAACTAGGAATGAGAATCTTCCCCAGAGAACAGTGGCGTCATTTCCGCCCTCTCCCTATCTCCTCTTCCTCAATCGGCTCTACCATGGCGGCCTGGTCCTGGCCTCGCTGGCCGCCATGGTTCCATTCCACAACATGGAGCAATGTCGATCAGTGACCACAACCACTACATTCATCTTCTTCTGCTAGACTTACTGGACTCCCTGCTCGGTGTGACACTTCCATCGCCAAGCATAAGACTCCCCCATGCCTTCAGCCTCCCATGACACTCACAACAGACAAGGCATCCACAAACCACAACCACCGCCCAACCACACCATTCACACAACAATGCCCATCGATGGATATCTACTTTCCTCCTCAGTCTTTCCTTCCTCTACCAGGTGATCTGCACCTGAAAACTAGTGGCCTACTGAGCCAACAAACCTGCAACACCAGCCATCTTCCTAATTTTCACTGCAACTCCTTCTCCTTCATCCTCTACGAAAACCTACTAGCCACCCAACCACCTTCATCATCAGGGAAGCTAACACCAACCCTGAGCCTCCGCCACCAGGATGAAGCCTTACCACCGCACTGCCACCTTCTTTGTGACCACCACTCCTACATAAGAACCTACATTGCATCCACATAGTCGGGACAAGCCACCATGATCAATCAAATTTCCAATCAGCTGGAGTGTGGCTATGTAACTCGATGTTGGGATGAATTAGTAAAAACATGGAGAACATAAGGCTCAACTCACAGCCCATGAGTCCTCAAGTAAGCGGACTGACCCAGACTGGTAGCAACAACATCTACATATAGGTGAGTCTCCTTGGCATGTGTTCAAATTACTAATTTATATAATATGATCTTAACATGTATCATAATTGAAGTAAGTACTGATGGAGTCACACCTAGTAACAAAAAAATATACCTTATCTATTGATAAATACATATATGTAGGTATAACAATGTATGAAACTATGTATAAGAAGTTAATAACTTAATTGTTGTTGTAGAATCAAATTGGTATGGATGGGGATTATATAAAGCTTAAATGATATTACATGTCCCAAAGTTATAACTATTGCTAGTATTTAGTAGGACACCTAACTACGTACTATATGAATATTAATGTATATGTAATGGAATTTATTGATAAAGAACATAGGTCATGTGAATATTGTTAGTAATGTAAAAATGATTTAACTAATGCAAACATGAATTTGGTGAATCCTGATGGGGTACCATGACAACCATATACATAATAAGGCCATTATAGGATAAGGGAAAATTGATTCATCCACAAAATGAATAATATGATGACATAAATAAAAATAGGTCTCATACTCAATTAGTAAAAGAAAAACTAAAACCCTAACAATGGATAGTAAGTATATGAGGAAGAGAATATGTATAGGACGGTTTATTTTATGGATATAAGTATGAGTAACTTTAGTTTTGACAAACTTACTCATTTATGAATGCATGTGGAATAGAAACCCTAGGTTCATAAAAATATATCATGTAATAAATAGTTAACTAAACCTAAACTACATGCTATTGAGAGTGAGCAAGATTTACAAGATCTAAATGGAAGAAACAAATATAATTATCGACATGTATATGTAACCTAGACCTACTTAGACCTATGTGACTAAAGATGAATATTATAATTAAAATAGACATCTATCTAATGAATTATATGTTCACTTTATAAGATTAACAACTTCAAATATGACATTAGGTGATTGGGATTCACATAAGAACAATATAAAAATCAATAATAGGAGTGTACACATTTGTTCACTTTAGTTGTCTGACGTACATAATTGGTTCTTAGGATGAATACTCACCTTTGGGGAGACCATATATAGCCATTGAGTTGACCTTTAGTCATGAAGATGAGGTATGTATTCCTCCCTATTTATAATTGGGCATTATATGACTAAATTTTCCTATAATGAGGAAGCTTTTGTAATACTTTCTCATAATCATGTTGTTGGACAAACTATATACTATCAATTGGACTTATTGTTATTCTTTTGAAATTTCTATCATCATCTTGGATTGGGTCAATGACCCCCCTTGCTATTTTGTTTGGAATTGAAAATATGAATGATGACTTATATCATATCTTGCCACTCTATTTATTCATGTTGATAATTTAGCTAGATATCTAATGTATGGTGCATGAGCATAGCCATTAGGGCATGTTGTTTCAGACCGGGTGCGCTATTTCCACCTTTCTTTCTATAGGGGTGCACTATTTCCACCTAGGGTGTGCTATTCCACACTTTTTTAGACCAAAGGTCCAGTAGTGTCTTGGTAATACTTTAGCTATTTAGTCTAAATATATATGCATGCAAATGATTATGATTGTTGTGATATTGTGGGCATTACTGGCAAGATGTGTTGTCTCAATTGTTTAATTATATTGCCTCATTCTTTTGGATATTCCTACTTTTGGTACTTCTAATTGAAACTTACCCTGCTTTAATGGCCCCCTTTTTGATGGAAACATCTCACTTTTCTTTTGAAATAGATAATGCCCTAGTTAATTATATAATGTACATACTCATCTTTTTTTGATTCATACTCTTTTGTTTACAATTTTTTTGGGTGTTCCCTCCACCCCGGTGTAGGTACTTATGGGATACAGACTCAGGATGATCGCAAGCTTGTTGGTGAATATAAGTGAAACTTGATATAGCCTTGTTACCCTCTGCATATGGGATTATGTGTATTAAGATGTATGCTTTCCATTTCATGTATCACCCATAGGATGAGAAAATTTTGTACATTCAAACATTTTGTAACTTTGTAAATAGTTTTTTATTCTGTTTCTTAAATATTTGTCGGCTCATGTTTGTACCATTGAGTGGGCCCACTATCGGGTCCCACTCCTTACAGAATGGTATCGGAGCCTAAGCAGTCGATAACTAGACTATTTCAAGTTATTCTAAATTATTCCTTAGTAGGTAGGTGACCCAATATTGGTTGTTGTTATACCTAAACCTAAATCATGTTTACCAATTAGGGTTTCAACTCTATCCAATTTAGTGGCATATATACATCCCAACCTAAGTATGTGAATGACCTAGTTTTGAGTAACTGTTATCAAACATAATCTCTCTTTATAAGTATGTATAACTTTATGTATGTAATGTTTAACTCTCCTAGGAAGTAGCCTCTACCTCCCACCTTAGGAGAGGAAAATTCATCTACTATATAGAGTAGATTGACTTAAACTCACAAGATTGTATGTTACCCTAGTACAAGTCACCATACCTTTTGATTTTTATTGTTTTCTTGCATGACTATGATACACACATTGGTGGATTGAGCATGCATGGATACAAGCTTAGAGTATTGACATGAGGTTAGATTTTGATATGCTCTATGATGGCATATGAGGATGTTAATTAGATCGTTATGGTTAGTCTCGTATTTCCTATAACATAGATGTACTTCAACATAGTTTGCTCGAGACTCGACACCCAAGGGTTGGATACTATATTAGTTGAACTTGTGATATCTCATAAATGAGGAATTGTTGAAGGAACATACATGTTTCCAGTAACTATACTTAGGATTTCATCCCTCACATACCCAATGATCACGTTGTTGGACCAGATAACAAAACCATGTACCATGTTATTTCACCCTGAGGACTTATGAAGGCACACTCTTGTTTGGAAGCTATAGTGGATACTCTTTTTCTTAAAAAGTTGGATGTACATTGACACCAAGTTTATGTGAAGTAGGTACATCTAGGGGTGATACTTAAATAGTTGACCACCTTGCATCATCATTGTGTAATTAGTTTACATGAGGTATGAGATGATGAGTAGTTTGACTAGTTCACATGGGCTTATAATGACACCATGGTAGTAAACCGTTAGGAAGTAGAAACACTAATATCTTCTTATTAATGTTACATAATGTTATAAATAAATGATATTTTAGGATATGATGGCCTCAGTCATGAATGGTAGAATTATGAAGGTTCTTCCTAGTAGGACCTATTATTAGTTATATGCATGCGTGAAGAAACTTGTATCCCCTCCTAATCTAGAATTTGGGGATGCTTGTTTTATTGCTTGAGGATGTGTGTAGAGAAGCCTTATTGTGAAAATGAAGTAATGCTAGAGTGAGAGTATATGTAGTATGTGGAAGAAAGTGATCAACTTGGTTCTCGAATTAAATTTGGCACCATTTTGGATTCCCATCGCAAGGTTTTCATCATCAAACTTATTTTATTATTAAATTATATTTATAAAAAAAGACTTTTCCAATTTCATCGATGGTTTTGGAACCAAGTCACCACCACAAGGAATTTGTAGTAATAGATAGGCTTGTTAATGTAGAAGATCATTAGCAAAGACCCTATGACTGGCTAGGTCTAACATGTAACCTAGACTTAAGTGAGAAGTAGTACTAAGTATGATGAATAAGTTTGTATGTGTATGAACTAGTTGACCTACCCCTCTTATATCTCATAGTTAGATTGAAGATAGTTTCACATGCACTTGATTCATCAAGAATCCAACTTAGCTTAAGCACTTTATGAGCTTAAATTTGTATATAACATGCAATGCTTTGGAAATTTCCTAAACCAAAAGTTATACACATATGATTCAGGTTATAAAACCTATATAAGACAAATACATTGAATATTAATTGGATAACATAAAATAAATCAACAGAAATGGTGCAGTCATAAGTTAGCTAAGTCTCTAGGTGGGAGATCCCTATAGGTTGATGTTAGACATAATGGTGTTTTAGGATATGATTGAGTGGATTTCAGGGACGAAATCCACTTTAAGGGGTGGAGTGTTGTAACATACTCAAATATGAGTATCTTACTCAACCTTCCCTTTTCTTGGGTCCATTATTATTCATGATATTAACATATCACTTTTCCCCCTAAATTATATTAATTAGGATTATTTGGAATCAAGAAACTATAATGTTTCAATAAATATAGTATGTTAATGATGAATTAATGAATTAGGGATTAATGGTACAATTTTTCATTTAATTATTGATGACCCTAATTGGAAACTATATAATCATACTAAGATTAATTAATGAAAAGAAATATAAAAATCTATGTAATAATGAATCAAATTGATAAAGAAAGGCATTAGATACATTAATTAAGTGGTTGACTTACAAATAATAAAATGCATGACCAAACCCTTAGAAAAGGCGGCATAGATGTTAAAATTGAGTTTTTTAGAACTGAATTAGCATATATGTACACTTTCATATTAATCAGATGACATTTACTCTCTCAATTTATTCTAAGAAAAGAAAAGGAATTCATTAATTTAATCAAATGAATATAGTCCATTTCTTTTCTTTGCGTAACATCTCCCTCTCTACTATTCACATAGATACCCCGATTGCCTCTCCCGTTCACACACTCTGTGCATCTAGCACTATTGTTGGGCCGTTTCTTCTTGCTTCACGATCCTTCTTGTTCTCCTCCTCTATTTATTCCCTCTTCTTCCCTTCCGTTTCTTCCTCCGTTCTTTCCTCCTATATCTCCTTCCCCATCTTTCCTTATCACAAGAGAGCCTAGAACCCTAGCCACCTCCATCTTCTTGGCACTAGCTATCCATAGAAATAGAGAGAGGGAGGGTGTCAAGGTTGTTACCGCTTGTAAAGGCCGACCACTAATCTGGTGGTCATCTTCTGCAGTGCATCTACTGCACTTCTTCCCCGCATCATCAACCATTCTTCCCCACTCCCTTCTTCTTCCTCTTCTCCCTAGTGGACCCTAGAAAACCTACTTGGTTGTTCCTCATCCACCCACACCCAACATCGCCAAGCAACACTAGGTAGTGAAGAAAGTCACCAGGTGACATCGGGCATCACCAAGCATGTGTCCATCCTCTCTAGGAAACACTAACGACACATGTTCTCATCCTCCTACAACTACTATCTCTGATCAAACTCCCAGCCATCAATGTTTGGCATCATTGTGGAAAGAATGTTGCCTCCTCGAATCTTATTCTCGTCACCTCCAAGCATATTTGTTGACCTTATCATACATCGATCTCACCGTCGATGCACCTACTGATCATGGGTAGGAACGAGAATATTCCCTAGAGAATAGTGGAGTTGTTGCTTCCCTCTCTATGTCTCCTCTTCCTTGATCAGCTTTTCCATGGTGGCCTGGGCCTGGCCTCACCGACAGCCACAATGCCATTTCCATGACATTGAGCAACGTCGATCAGCGACCACAACCACTACATTCATATTCTTCCACTAGACTTTATGGACTCCCTGCTCTGTGTGACACTTCCATCGCCAAGCACAAGACTCCCCCATGCCTTCAACCTTTCATGACACTCACAGCAAACAAGGAAGCCACAAACCACAACCATTGCCCCAACACACCATTAACACAACAATGGTCATCGATGGATATCTACTTTCCTCCTCAGACTTTCCTTCCTCTACTAGATGATTTGCTCCTGAAAACTGGTGGCCTCCTGAGCCAACAGACCTGCAACACCTTGCCATCTTCCTAATTCTCATTGCAACTCCTTATCCTTCATCCTCTACAAAAACCTACTAGCCACCCAACCACCTTCATCATCAGGGAAGCTAACACCAACCCTGAGCCTCCGCCGCTAGGATGAAGCCTTACCATCGCACTGCTGCCTTCTTTGCGACCACCACTCCTACCTGAGAACCTATATTGCATCCACATCATGGGGACAAGACACCTTGATCAATCAAATAGCCAATCAGGTGGAGTGTGGCTAATGTAACTTTATGTTAGGATGAATTCATAGCCACATGGAGAACACAAGTCGCAACTCACAACCCATGAGGCCTCAAGCAAGAGGACAAACCTAAACTGGTAGCAACAATGTCGACATATAGGTGAGTCTCCTTGTTGTGTCTTCAGATTACTAATTTATATAATAGGATCTTAACATGTATGATAAATGAAGTAAGTACTGATGGAATCATACCTAGTAACAAAAAATATACCTTATTTATTGATAAATACATATATGTAGGTATAACAATGTATGCAACTATGTATAAGAAGTTAATCACTTAATTGTTGTTGTAGAATCAAATTGGATTGGATGGGGATTATATAAAGATTATATGATATTACATGTCCCAAATTTGTAACTATCCCTAGTATGTAGTTGGATTACTAACTATGTAATATATGAATATTAATGCATATTTCATGGAATTTATTGATAAAGAACATAGGTCATGTGAATATTGTTAGTACTGTAAAAATGATTTAACTAATTCAAACATGAATTTGGTGAATCATGGTGCGGTACCATGACAACCATAGACATAATAAGGCCTTCATAAGTTAAGGGAAAATTGATACATCCACATAATGAATAATATGATGACATAAATAGAAATAGTTCACATACTCAATTATTAAAATAAAAACTAAAACCCTAACAATGGATAGTAAGTATATGAGAAAGAGAATATGTATAGGATGATTTATTTTATGTATATAAGTATGAGTAACTTTAAATTTGACAAGCTTACTCATGTAATAATGCATGTGGAATAGAAAAACTAGGTTCATAAATACTATGTCATGTAATAAATAGTTAACTAAACATGAACTACATGCTATGGAGAGTGAGAAAGATTAGCAAGATCTAAATGGAAGAAATACATATAATTATCCAAATATATATGTAACCTAGACCTACTTAGACCTATGTGACGAAAGATGCATATTATAATTAAAATAGACATCTATCTAATGAATTATATGTTCATTTTACAAGATAAACAACTTCAATTATGACATTAGGTGATTGGGATTTACATAAGAACAATATGAAAATCAATAATAGGAGTGTACACATTTGTTCACTTTAGTTGTCTGACGTACTTAATAGGTTCTTAGGATGAATACTCAGCTTTGGGGAGACCAAATATAGCCATTGAGTTGAGCTTTAGTCATGAAGATGAGGAATGTACTCCTCCCTATTTATAACTGGGCATTATATGACTAAATTTTCCTATAATGATGTAGCTTTTGCTATACTTTCTCTTATTCCAGTTGTTGGACACACTATATACTCTCAATTGGACTTATTTTTATTCTTTTGAAATTGCTATAATCTTATTGGATTGGTTCAATGACCCCACCTGCTATTTTGTTTGGAATTGAAAATATGAATGATGAATTATATCATATTTTGCCACTATATCTATGCTTGTTCATAATTTAGCTAGATATCTAATGTATGGTGCATGAGCACAACCATTAGGGAGCGCTATTTCCATCTAGGGTGCGCTATTTCCACCTTTCTTTATATAGGGGTGTGCTATTTCTGCCAGTGTGTGCTATTCCACCTAGTTTTTTAGACCAAAGTTCTAGTGGTGTTTTGGTCGTACTTTAGCTATTTAGTCTAAATATATTTGCATGCAAATGATTATGATTGTTGTGATATTGTGGGTGTTATTGGCAAGATGTGTTCTCTCAATTGTTTAATTATATTTCCTCATTCTTGTGGAAATTCCTACTTTTGGTACATCTCATTGAAACTTACCTAGATTTAATGGCCCCCTTTTTATGGGAACACCTTACTTTACTTTTGAAATAGATAATCCCCTAGTTAATTATCTAATGTACATACTCAGCTTTTGTTGATTCATACTCTTTTGTTTCCTTTTTTTGGATGTTCCCTCCACCCATGTGTAGGTACTTATGGGATGGAGACTCAGGATAATCGCAAGCTTGTTGGTGAATATAAGTGCAACTTGAGATTGCCTTATTACCCTCTCCATATGAGCTTATGTGTATTTAGATGTATGTTTTCCATTTTATGTACCTCCCTTAGGGTGAGAAATATTTTTACATTTAAACATTTTGTAACTTTGTAAATAGTTTTGTATTATGCTGCTTATATATTTTTCGGCTCATATTTGAACCATTGAGTGGGCCCTCTGTCGGGTCCCACTCCTTACAATAAGTGTGTTTGTCAATAATTTTTCACAAGTCAAATCTCAACAAGTTCACCATTTTGATTTAAGTAGAATGTTTGGGAACCCAAACCATTTTCGTTTCTCTTTTCTTATGATATTCACATGAGAAAGAATGGTGACCTAAGAATTGATACTACTGACATGAAATATAGGATATTTCATTATTTTGTGTAGTTTTAGAATTTACAATTTTAGTTTGCAGTGAATATATAGTTTTAGTCCTAGGAACATATGCTTTTCCTGTTTGAATTTTAGGTACATGTCCTAGACCTCTTCTTCCTATTTGTTTATAGGAGTTATCTAGGATATTGTAATGTTTTTTGTTTCCTTACATTAATCTAGAAACTTGTTTTTGTAGTTCAACATTTTCTGTAAGATTTTTAGTTATATTTAAATTTGCTTGAGCAAGATTTGAAAGTAAAGTATCTTTTTCTTTTACCAAAGCATCACCATCTAAATGTGTGATAAGATAGGTTGACTTTGATAATCATTTAATTTTGTGAGCATATCAATCTTTTCTTGAGAGAGAAGATTATTATAATTTTCAAGAAGGAGAAATTGTGATTTATAATCTTTAATAGATTCTTTTAATGCATATTTTGAATACTTCAAAGAATCATTTTCAATGTTGAGGTTATCTAAATTAATGCGAAGTTCATCATTTATTTACTAAGTTTTTTCTTTTGTTTCTTGCAGTCAATGTATTTCACATGAATGTCTTTGAGACTAGTAACTAATTCTTATTTAGATAATTCAAAAATATCTACCTCATCTGTTTCTTAATCATTTTCTCTTTCCATGAGAACTTCTATCTCCTCTTCTTCACTGATTCCTCTTTCATCACTAGATTGATCCCAAGCAGCTTTGTAGGATTTTTCACCCTTGCCATTCTTCTTGAATGAGGACTTCTTTTTTAGCTTTGGACATTCATTCTTCAAGTGGCATTTTTTCCACATTTGAAGCACCTGGAAGAATGAAAATGTTTATATTTCTTACCGTTCACAATGAGAGCATTTATTTCATCATCATTGCTTGTGTCGTTGTTGTCTTGAATGTTATTTCTTGATGATGTCTTGGAGGTTACTTTAAACATAATTTTCTTCTTTCTTCCCTTTGTTTCTCTGCATCGATCATTTCTTCTTCTTCTAAGGTGACTTCGTGTGTCTCCAATTCCCGATGAGCACTCCATCTTTAGTGTTGTGAGATCATTTGCTTCCTCTATAGCAGTTACCTTTGACTTGTACCTGGGAGATAATGACCTAAGAATATTTGATACGTGATCTTCCTCGTTGATGTTTTTCCCAAGTGCACTTAGGTTGTTAACAGTGTTAGAGAATATAGCATACATTTCTATAATAGTTTCATCAGATTGCATATGAAATAATTTGAATTTATGTTTTAACATACTAATTTTAGTATTTTTAACTTGTGTAGTTGTTACGACCCCACCTCCCGATAACCCCCAATTAAGGGAGACCGAGAGGTCGAAGCCGCTCCCATAACGTCCAGATCAAAAGTTCGGAAATTAACCAAGAATAATTATCAAATTTTAACATACTATACTGAAAAGCTGTAAGAAAATACATTTTTGCATACCTTTTTGAAAACTTGGATCTCTAAACTTCTATCCACTTAAGGATTCTACTCTAACTAATCCTCCTTGTATTTTACTTCATATATTTCACAATATGACGATTTACTGTTTGTCCTTTTGGCTTGTACCTAAAACGCCGACAAACAAAATGTCGGTCAGCCGATGCTGGTTTGTGGGGGAAACAATAATTATGTAAATACGTTAACAATGTAATCATTCAATTAATCATTTAACAACCAAGATTACATTTTAAATATAACTCCACGATCCAAGAGTACCCTATACTCTATGTTGTCCCCATTAAACCCTTCATGATCCACCTATAAGTGAACTAATTTCTAGGGCTGAGTCACATGGCACTACTCGTAAGTAGCCCACTCCTTAAGTCATGGTAGGGTAATGAGTCTCATGGCACTACACGTAGGTAGCCCAGTTTCTAACTCTTGGTAACCTAGACCTTGCTCTAGGATTACCCTTTTTTTTCTTAGCCTTTTCAAAGCAATAGAGGTGGACCCGGATCTAGTCAGTTATATACGCACATTCATAGTGATAATCATAGTCACTTTATAGTTGCATGAAATAAATAAACATCCCACAGTTATTTTCAAGCAACTGATTAAAACTTCGGGAATCACCGTGAAACTAGAGCGATTATTCATAAGCGTAACCACATACCTTTTCCATGTAGAATATACAGTTATACTTCAAGTAGATTCAATCAACCTGTCAATAGATCCGAGCAAGCATATAAGCAATTGATCGTTTAATCTGCATGTATGCAAATCCTAAATTGTCACCATCACATATTATTCCAAGTAAACCTTACTCGGTCCTAGTCTAGGGTATTAGGGTTTGGTTAAGGAATAAAGGTATAAACCATAATCCCATCACATAATTGTTTATTAGAGTTATTAGTCCAAATTAGACATCATGAGTAACCCTAATTACATATCCAACAAAACTGTCAATTATGATCACTTTGATCCAATTTATGTTCACTACCATATCTTAGTTCCAAAACCTAATTCTCATAAACATGATTATACACATTGGAAACCCTATATTTTCAACATCATTAACATGATCACCTTCATTTCTCATCTTGTTTAAACAATATCAGATAAGGGCATAAAACAAGGGCTTTTAATGTAATTAACATGTTTAATATCCAATCTAGGGTTTCCATTTATAAATCTTCACTTAACATATATATATTATCCTATTTTTAGATCAGGGAGCATAATAATACTTCAAACATATTTTATTTGTATTCCCCTTATTTTCCCGATCATTTTGATATATAGATTTGCTATTTTCGGAAACTCCTAGAATTTTCTATAATTTGTGAAAGGTTAAACCTTTTTACCTTTGTCAAGGGTGATGTTCCAGCCTCCTTTTGGGCCACGCCACTTGGGACCCGCATCCAGCTGGTTGAGTGGGCAATGATCCCGTTCAATCTGCCTCAGAACTGGCTGGCCCAGCTACCCGGTCCAAGCACTTGGATCGCGTCCATGTCCTTCTCCTGGATCGTCTTCTTCGCGTGAACACGGAACGCTGCGCTTCCTGCGCTGGGTGCTCTTCAGCGAGGGGGCCATCCCCAAGTTTCTTCCTTCCCGCCTTATGAACCATCGCAACTGGTTGCTCCTTTCTCTCCCTCCGCACGGACACCGGCAGGTTGCTGATGTTATCTCAGCACCGACTTCCTGCATTGGAGGTACCCTTCGGCGATCTTGACTCCTGCCAAAGTGAGGCTTGCAGTGCCTCCCACGGCCTGATTCCACCGTCAACCACCATTACTACATGCCTATAGATCGCCTCCCCATTGCTCTCGTCCTTCATTGCTCAACCGCCTCTCCTGGAGCTTGGAGCTTTGTGTGCGGATGGCAGCTCCATCTTCTCTGTCACCCGTGCTAGCTGCTTGACAGCGAGTTCATGGTGAGGGGCCAACCACCCTGGGGACCATCTTGGAGGATTTCACCCTAGGGCGGTGCAAGACGAAGGCGTAGCAACCTGCTCATCGCCTCCTACCATGCGTCAGGGTCTGCAGATGGGTTCTTCCCATGTCCTATGAAGATGACAGACCAATTCTCCCCTGTCTGTGCCTTGCTTTGGATCAGGAAGGGATCTTCCCACCTCGATCCCTTTGGCATAAGGCAGCGTTGCTTCTTGCAAAGAAGGCTTTAGGCTAGAAGAAGATGGTTTGGCAGACGTTAAGTTAGGGTTATAGAGGAAAAGATGCCGAGGAAGGAGATGAGAGTGTATCTCCCAAGAAGGGCAGTCATCCCTGGAGGAAAAGGGTTGTTGTTGCCTCTATATATCATACCTCAGGAAAGCCCGAATGGCTCTTATGTAGAACGAAAGGAAGGGAGAGGAAGGAACCTCACGGTTTATAATAGAAAGTCTTTATTTCCCTTTTTCTTTTTAAGAGAACGTGGATTTATATTACACACATCCTTCCTTCTTGTTTCCTTTATCATTTCTCCCTTGGTGTATAAGAAAGGTATCCAAAGGAAAGGCACACGTTAGCACCTTTCCATAACCATTAAAAGATGCCTCTTTTGACGAGATGACTAATCCTTTAATTATCCAGATCATCATGTATTTTATTTTCCTTTATCTTATTTATTGGGACTCCATGGATCCCAAGAATTTCTATTATATCAAAATCCCTTTTTAAGGATATTTATTACCCTTCTAGACTCATCTACATCCATTATTTCTCATTACCTTTCTTATTTCTTTATTAAAATATTCTTTTGCAAAGATTTCTCATTATTTTTCATTTCCTTTCCTCTTTCCCTGTTTCTTTTATTAGAAATCACATATGAATGACATTTATTCCATTGTGTCCATTAATGCCACTTTCTAGAGATTTCCATGTATTTATCATAATTATTTTGCTTAATTATCTTGTATCCTTTTCTATTTTTTTTGTTTTAGACTTTTCCTCCATTCTTCTCTTTTATATCCCTTAATGGATTAATCTAATAAGAGGAATCATGAAATTCCTTTGAAAAGGGATATTTGCAAAGTAATCCATTATTTGAAGCAAAAGCATATAACCTTTTTAATTAAGTCAAATTCATAAAATCATTACATTTTAATTATGAAAATATATGCAAAATCGGGGTTGTAACATCCTTCCCCTCTTATAAGAATTTTGCCCTCAAAATTCCATCAAGCAAACAAACAATTCTGGATAAGACTTTTCCATGTCCACCATTGGCCCCTATGTGGCTTTACTGTACTCATGGCGCTTCTAATGAACCTTTATTATCACATATTCTTTTCTCTGAGTTCTTTTATCCTGGTGTCTATAAACTGCACAGGTGACTCAGGCCATTTCAGCCTCCCTTGGGGCTTACTAGGTTCATTGCTAAGCACATGGTCGGGTACCTCACATAGTACTCTAAATTGGGCACATGGAACTCATCCCACATTACTTTATCCTGAGGGGTAAGGTCAAACTTAACCTTCTCCACCAAACCATGTCAAAAGAACCCACACATCGGGGACTCAACTCTCTTAGCTATAACTTAGAGGGGTTGGATTTTCATGTCACACATTCTCCCACAGCAATCTACATGTCAGTCTACTCGTCGTCTCTAGGCTCCTTTCAGCCATTGCACGATCAAAGCAACTTCATCTACACACAATGTGGCCCTTTTCTAACCATCACGTGGTTCTTTCACCCACATCACCTTACTGAAGTGGTGACCGACACAACCTCTCTTATAGATCTTCTTTGAATCCCGATACTGGCTATGGTGGTCATTGTCACATCTTTCATAGGACAAGAACTGTCTCTAGATATCACCCTGAATGAGCACACATGCTCTCGTCAGACCCCTTTAGTTTGGATCAAACTAACTATTAGTTATGGGTGATGAACTATACTATCATCGATTTCTTTAGGTACCTACTTTCACCTTATGGGAGTGAACCTTTAAGTCATACTCATGAACTTTTGAACTCGCATCATGGGGTAGTTGAACCATCTCTCTCATATGTAGCTCAACCCGCTTTGTCCCTTGACAATACTCTTTCTTTCTTATGTCATCTAGGTAAGGTGATCTACCATAACCCATATTGCATTTTGACTTTCCTTGGTCTAGGGGAGACCTATCACAACATTCATAGTGATGAACTCCCATTCCCTCTCAGGGACTCTTTTGTCCTCTATACCGATACACTGGGTTATTGGGGTTCGTCCTTTACCTCTTGGCTTGCATGGCCATAAACCACATGCAACTTCATCTTAAGCATCCAAAGTGCTATTGCCATTTACCACAGTGTATGGTGATCTTCAATCATGATTTCCTGTATGTCATGATTCCTCAAGATCGATTCCTCCGAAACCCTAAACCACTCTAGTCGGGATTTCATCACCTTCTTTTCCAAAGAAGTGCATCTGAGGTTCTACCACCACCCTTTCATTGCATCAAGGACTAGACTGGCTCACCAAACAACCCTTATTTTTTTGATACTTATCTCATTAGATCGGAGTATTAGCCAAGCATATCTCCTTTCCAAACATAGGGTTAGCCTAACAACCTCTTCTAGCTTCTAGCCCAGATACATCACAACCAGAACATCCATTACCACTTCACATCCTTAGGTATTAGTCCCATTGTGCCTTGCCTTTGGATACCTTTCTTGTACACCAAGGGAGAAATGATAAAGGAAACAAGAAGGAAGGATGTGTGTAATATAAATCCACGTTCTCTTAAAAAGGAAAAGGGAAATAAAGACTTTCTCTTGTAAACCGTGAGGTTCCTTCCTCTCCCTTCCTTTTGTTCTACATAAGAGCCATTAGGGCTTTCCTGAGGTATGATATATAGAGGCAACAACAACCCTTTTACTCCAGGGATGACTGCCCTTCTTGGGACATACACTCTCATCTCCTTCCTCGACATCTTTTCCTCTATAACCCTAACTTAACGTCTGCCAAACGATCTTCTTCTAGCCTAAATCCTTCTTTGCAAGAAGCAACGCTGCCTTATGCCAAAGGGACCGAGGTGGGCAGATCCCTTCCTGATCCAAAACAAGGCACGGACAGGGGAGAATTGCTCCGTCATCTTCATAGGACATGGGAAGAACCCATCTGCAGACCCTGACGCATGGAAGGAGGCGATGAGCAGGTTTCTACGCCTTCGTCTTGCACCGCCCTAGGGCGGAATCCTCCAAGATGGTCCCCATGGTGGTTGGCCCCTCACCATGAACTCGCTGTCAAGAAGCTAGCGCGGGCGACGGAGAAGATGGAGCTGCCATCCACACATAAAGCTCCAAGTTGTAGGAGAGGCGGATGAGCAATGAAGGATGAGAGCAATGGGCAGGCGATCTATAGGCATGTAGTAATTGTGGTTGACGGTGGAATTAGGCCGTGGGAGGAACTGCAAGCCTCACTTCGGCAGTCGTCAAGATCGCCAAAGTGTACCTCTGATGCAGGGAGTCAGCGCTGAGATAACATCAACAACCTGCTAGTGTCCATGCAGAGGGAGAGAAAGGAGCGACCAGTTACGATGGTTCGTAAGGCGGGAAGGAAGAAACCTTGGGGATGGCCCCCTCACCGAAGAGCACCCAGCACCGAAGAGCACCTAGCGCCGGAAGCGCAGCGTTCCGTGTTCACGTGAAGAAGACGATCCAGGAGAAGGACAGGGACGCGATCCAAGTGTTTGGACCGGGTGGCTGGGCCGACCGGTTCAGAGGAAGATTGAACAGGATCATTACCCACTCAACCAGCTGGATGCGGGTCCCAAGTGGTGTGGCCCAAAAGGAGGCCGACACATCACCCTTGACAAAGGTAAAAAGGTTTAACCTTTCACAAATTATAGAAAATGCTAGGAGTTTCTGAAAATAGCAAATCTATATATCAAAATGATCGAGAAAATAATGGGAATACAAATAAAATATGTTTGAAGTATTATTATGCTCCCTGTTCTAAAAATAGGATAATATATATGTTAAGTGAAGATTTATATATGGAAAACCTAGATTGGATATTAAACATGTTAATTACATTAAAAGCCCTTGTTTTATGCCCTTATCTGATATTGTTTACACAAGATGAGAAATGAAGGTGATCATGTTAATGATGTTGAAAAGATAGGGTTTCCAATGTGTATAATCATGTTTATGAGAATTAGGTTTTGGAACTAAGATATGGTAGTGAACATAAATTGGATCAAAGTGATCATAATTGATAATTTTGTTGGATATGTAATTAGGGTTACTCATGATGTCTAATTTGGACTAATAACTCTAATAAACAATTATGTGATGGGATTAGGGTTTATACCTCTATTCCTTAACCAAACCCTAATACCCTAGACTAGGACCGAGTAAGGTTTACTTGGAATAATATGTGATGGTGACAATTTAGGATTTGCATACATGCAGATTAAACGATCAATTGCTTGATTTGCTTGCTCGGATCTATTGACTGGTTGATTGAATCTACTTGAAGTATAACTATATATTCTGCATGGAAAAGGTATGTGGTTATGCTTATGAATAATCGCTCTAGTTTCATGGTGATTCCTGAAGTTTTAATCGGTTGCTTGAAAATAACTGTGGGATGTTTATTTATTTCATGCAACTATAAAGTGACTATGATTATCACTATGAATGTGCGTAAATAACTGACTAGATCCAGGTCCACCTCTATTGCTTTGAAAAGGCTAAGAAAAAAAAGGGTAATCCTAGAGCAAGGTCTAGGTTACCAAGAGTTAGAAATTGGGCTACCTACGTGTAGTGCCATGAGACTCATTAGCCTGCCATGAGTTAAGGAGCGGGCTACTTACGAGTAGTGCCATGTGACTCAACCCTAGAAATTGGTTCACTTATAGGTGGATCATGAAGGGTTTAATGGGGACAACATAGAGGATAGGGTACTCTTGGATCGCGGAGTTATATTTAAAATGTAATCTTGGTTGTTAAATGATTAATTGAATGATTACATTGTTAACGTATTTACATAATTATTGTTTCCCCCACATACCAGCTTCGGCTGACCGACGTTTTGTTTGTCGGCGTTTTAGGCACAAGCCAAAAGGACAAACAGTAAATCGTCATATTGTGAAATATATGAATTAAAATACAAGGAGGATTAGTTAGAGTAGAATCCTTAAGTGGATAGAAGTTTAGAGATCCAAGTTTTCAAAAAGGTATGCAAAAATTTATTTTCTTACAGCTTTTCAGTATAGTATGTTAAAATTTGATAATTATTCTTGGTTAATTGCCAAACATTTGATCCGGAAGTTATGGGTGCAGCTTCGATCTCTCGGTCTCCCTTAATTGGGGGTTATCGGGAGGTGGGGTCGTAACATTTGGTATCAGAGCTTAGGTTCCTCAGTTAACCATTAATAATTATTAAATTTTACAAACTCCATAGAACCCAAGGGAGTTATTAGAGGATTATCCAAAATACGGAGGTGTCTAGAAAAGGATCACGACCGGGGGTTGGCAATATTTTCCTCCACACCGCTAGTCGGAATACGAGGACTCCCAGATCCGTGTGACTGCCTGGCCAAAGTCTTAGGGTATGAATCGAAATAAGATACCTTTAGGACTTTCTCATCTTATTCATCCCTTCGCATCACAAATTCTGTTAAGGACCTTAAGGATTAGGGTTTTCCCTCTTCTCCTCACCCTATTATGGTATGGGTAAGATTAATAAGGTCTAAGGAGTCCTCCATCAAATTAATGAAAGGCATGTAAATAAGATGTCATGGACATAAGCTTAATAGATTAAGCGCAAACTAAAGAATAGATACATGCTTAGGTCGTATGACATAAGTTGTCATGTCTTCAAAAGAGACCTGAGGCTAGACCTTCTTGTCAGGAGGATAAGTTAGTCTTGGAGATAGAGATCTCCATTGCAAGTAGAGACCTGGAACATCCTCTGAGGATGATGCTAAACCTAACCCTAAGTGAAGGTTAGAGAGAGATGAGTTGGACTAGGTGTTTGAAAGGACATGCCTTTGGGATTCCATATGATCCATGGGTGACCTAGCACCTTTGGCAACCCAACCATGGAAAGGGTCTTGCATGTTAGGGTAAAGGATAGCTCCTTAGATGATAATGTTAGTGAAGGACCTTAGAAACCCTATGGGCTTATGCAAGCAGGGCATATCATACAGGGTATGTTAGTAGTGTGAGTAAAGGGTTGAAACCATGACTATGAGAGTATGAGGGATGGCTTATGAAATAAGCATAAAGAACTATGGATAACCTTGAGCGAACATAAGTTGAACATATGCTTCATCTAGGTAAGGGCATGCTTTCGAGGTTGATCCTTCTTGAAGAGAGGACCTCTAATGGTGAGGTTGGTTGTAGGGTTAGAGAGAGAGTAGGACACCAAGCAAGATGGTCATAAAGCTAGACCCTGTGATATGAGGAACGGTGGGGAGTTGAGGATGATGCCACCTAAGTGGATGATAGAGGTTACCTCATGCATGATCCGTTAAGGATGTTGATATCTTGGTTGCCTTTATAGGAACCAAACCCTAGAGAGAGGATGATTCTCCTGGTACCTATGTGCCTGTGGACCAAAAGAGGTTTAGTAATAGGTTGTGAGGCCTTGTACCTTGTTGGTTGTCCTTGGGGAGGACTCAACCCTGATGTGTTGCTCGAGTAGAAGGATGACAGGAAGTGCATGTCATACCCTATATACGTTTGGTTTGTGGTTAATAGGATGAGCATGTAGTTGGTCATCAAGAAGTGAACCTAGGGTTCCTCAGCCTAAGAGGGGAAGTGGTATACCTAATGCTCATGATGAGAATTAATTTTCTATAGTTACGAGCATGATACTCCTCATGTATAAAGGAAAAGGGAAACCCCTTAATATTAAAGGTATGTTTGATGAACCCCTCATAACTAGGTTGATGATAAAGGAAAGTATGATCTTCATCCAGCATGAAGGAAAGAGGAAAAGTATGACCTAGCATGGTTCAGTAGGTGATCTGCTTGTGCCTTAATAGCTTGCTAGGGTTAAGTAGGCTCATGTGGATGTAAACCCTAGACCTAAGATCTTTTTTGACCTTGTTGTCAAGAGATAGTTTTCCTCCCATCCTGGGAGAGGGACCCTTTGGTTGGGTGTATACCAGTTTTGTGGGTTTTGAGCAAACCTAGAGAGGTATCATAGGATCTTAAGAAGCTAAGTGAAAGGTACATGGTATGAGAATGAACCTACAAACCCATAGGTATCCATCTCTATGTGCATATGGATGTGTTACCATGGAGGTAACTGATATGGCGCTTGACCAAGGAAGGCAGGTTGCCATGATCCCTATGAAAGGATGAAAGCCAGCCCACGAATGCAGAGAGAGAGAGATGAAGAAGGCTTGGGTAAGGTTCTAAGTTGGACATGTACTATAAGAGAATCCTAAGTCTATCCTAGGGTCAGGTAGGGATAAGACCGGTAGAAGTAGGAGTTACCTAATTCCCTAAGTTGCACATGACCATAGGGTCGGGAGGTAACAACTATCATTGTCTGAGGGCCATGGGTTAGGAGATTGATCACCTTCATGAACTCATGGGACCCAAGGGGAAGATGAGTAGGGCACTCCCTTGATGCATGAGGGGAGAGGGATGACCCCAAAAGAGCTGGTACCCTATAGACCTAGAGGAGATGACCAAGGATATAAACCTCAGTAGGTTCAAGACTAGTTTGATATCATGATGTCTGTGATGTAGAGACATATGTGGCACGTTGCAACTTAGATGTAAAGGTGTATTGTCAAGATGGGATGTACCATCTCTACTCTTGGATTAGGAAGAACTTTGTATTTGGACTGCAGCCAAATGCTTATTTCCTTTTATTATGGGAGTGAGAGATAGGACAGTACGCATGCCATACACCAAGGATAAAAGATGATGGGAGTTGGAACGTTGCTATGAGGTATGAGGACAGAGAAGATAACATACCCTGGTAAAGTGAATGATACATGGATGGTTTGCAAACGCTAAGGAAAAATAAGGTAGTCATCTTATACGGATGTTTTTTTACCATGAGCTATGAGTTATGCCAGGTTGAGTTCGAAAACCAGAAAAATGAGCTCAAAGTGTTCTCGATAAAGATGGACTTAGAGTTTGAGTTTGAGATGATAAGTGACACGTTAGCACCTTTCCATAACCATTAAAAGATGCCTCTTTTGACGAGATGACTAATCCTTTAATTATCCAGATCATCATGTATTTTATTTTCCTTTATCTTATTAATTGGGACTCCATGAATCCCAAGAATTTCTATTATATCAAAATCCATTTTTAAGGATATTTATTACCCTTCTAGACACATCTACATCCATTATTTCTCATTACCTTTCTTATTTCTTTATTAAAATCATCTTTTGCAACAATTTCTCATCATTTTCCTTTTCCTTTCCTCTTTTCCTATTTCTTTTATTAGAAATCACATATTAATGCCATTTATTCTATTGTGGCCATTAATTCCACTTTCTAGAGATTTCCATGTATTTCTCATAATTATTTTGCTTAATTATCTTGTATCCTTTTCTATTTTTTTGTTTTAGACTTTTCCTCCATTCTTCTCTTTTATATCCCTTAATGGATTAATCTAATACGAGGAATCATGAAATTCCTTTCAAAAGGGATATTTGCAAAGTAATCCATTGTTTGAAGCAAAAGCATATAACCTTTTTAATTAAGTCAAATTCATAAAATCATTACATTTTAATTATGAAAATATATGCAAAATCGGGGTTGTAACAGTAGTTCCTTCATGTGTTACAACTAATTTGTGATATATTTCATGAGATGTTTCACATGAAGATATGCAATTAAATTCACTAATAGATAAGGAACGATAAAGGATGATTACTGTTGTTACATTGAGTGTGTCTTAGTTTACCGTATCAGCATCCCATGTTTCCAATTCCATTATTGGAAGTTCATATGGATGAGCTATCATCTTCAAGAATTCAAAGTTGATGCCTTGAAAGTAGAATTGCATCTTCCTTTTCTAGTAGGTGTAGTTAGACTCATCGAATATTGGAGGACAGCTTACGTGCGATCCTTCCAAATTGAGGTTGCCAAGAATGTTGTCCCCCATACTTCAAGATCAGTTAAGGTTCCTTGAAGACCTTCTCTAATACCAAATGAAGAGATCTAGAGGGGTGAATAAATTTATATAAAAATTTAAAGCAATAATGAAATTAAAAACTCAAGTAAACAAATGAAGATGGGATTTAGAGTGGTTCCATCTAAGGCGTCAGTTCACTACCTAGTTGTTTCCAACTAGGATTTTGCAACAAATAATTTTATTTACTTATCTATTAGGAGAAATTACAAAAGTACTTTTTGTAACTAATCCCTCTTCTTTACTAGCCACGGAAGAGCACCATGCAAACCTCTTCTTTGAAAGATGATGGAAGAGCACTGATCCCCTCTTCTTTAACAGAAGATGGAAGAGCACTGCAATAATCCCTCTTCTTTAACGAATGACAAAAGAGCACTACAATGCTTCCTCTTCTTTGACAACCACAGAAGAACACCAGAGTGAAGACTCCTTCTTCACTGGCAAGATCTTGGACATCCTCCTCTCCTCAGATTAGTGTCATCACAAATCATGAATGAAGGAAGAAGATTGGTGAAAGGAATCTACCAATATAGATCATAATGTCCTAGATCAATCTTATGGACCAATACCACTATGGATTAGGCAGTGATGAAATGGTGTTGTTGGACAATTATGACTAGGACACGAATTTGGTAGCTATAGAAGATTGCAAATGAAGACTATGGTTCAATATTGCTCAAATCTTGCTCAAGTGTTGTACTGCAAGCATGTTAGTTCTATCTAGGATGCCCCTAGACCACTACTATTTATAGGAATGGAGTGAAAGTGTTAAGACATCTTAGGATAGTGTCTAGAGTGTTCAATGATGAGATATAGCCTTTATAGATGTGTCAATGTAGGTGTAATGGCAGATTTATTTGTTAATAAAGTTGGCATTCTAGAACCTATCTCGGTCGAAAAAATGATCGATCGGAAGTCAGTTGGTAAAGAATTTCTTCGACCGGTGTTGGTCTAAGGGTCAAACTTTGATAACGGATAACTATCATTCTAACTTCTTAGTGAGACGAACTAACGCTCTTTTCTCTATTCACAAAACCTCGATCTGAGTTGACAATTTCTTTGCCCGGGAATGACTCAGGGCTAGGCAATTTTAAGGATTTTTCTAGTGTTCTGGGTCTTCAAATGAGGAAGTACTTGGTCCACAATATTGTCGATCGAGTTTGTCTCGGCTGACAAAATCTTTGACCGAATAAGTCTCTGGAAATTGTTTTAACAAAAGTTGGAATACCTATCCAATAGTTTTTGTAATGTGACCAACCTAACCTAGACACTTGGTTTATATATATGGCTAGGTTTGGGATAGGTGGGGTTGGTCCATAGCTTGATTTTACATGATTTCTAAGTAATTTTACATTTGTATTACAAATAAGAACAAATACACAATAATTTAAGTATTTGATATTCCAATCTTGATCACTTTTTCTAAATTGTGTTCTTTTGTTCCTATAACACTAGATAGAATTAATAATAACAAATAAGAAATGTTTGTCATCATCAAAAGATAAGATGAGATAATGTCCAATTTAGCCAAAAGCACTTGTTAACGTGTATCCATCCCATTACTTCATAGTGTTACCATTGATTATAATCAAGGTGTATCGACCTACACTCATTAATGTGTATCAACCCTTACTCTAACCATTGTGTCATCCTAGACACATTCACTTGTGTCGGACTAGACACAAAAACTTGTGTCAGACATGGCACATGTATAGGCCATGACACTCTTCATTAGTGTCGTCCAATGTACAATTTCTTATGTCGGCCAAGGTACATCAAGAGGTATCAGTTTAGAGGTGTTTAGGGTAGTATCATTTGTAAGGTGCTTGAGGAATATCGGACATAGAGTATGATTGTGTGGCGGCCACACTATCATGCTGTGTATCAGTCACTGAATCAATTAGTGTGTTGGCCACACCATCAATTAGGGTATCGGCCATTGCTCACTATGGAATATTGGCCTCTAGGGTTTTGAGTTGTATCGGGTGAACACTTATCAACACCTTAGTTTCTTTCACCTATTAACCTCACCACTACTTGGTGTGTCAGCCAAGACCCCAAGGAATATGATACCCACACCTTCTCATGATATGTTGGGCTAAGTGTGGAGCCCATTACACTTATGTCAGACTAAGAGGATATCAGATTGTGAGTGTATGAAATTAGGGTTAGCCATAACTACCTCTATTCCCAACTAAGGCATCATAATTTTGATACTCCCTCTTCCATATACATCTCTTGAGCATAAAGAGCTAGTATTAAAAAGACATTTCATTTTAGGGTGTCCAACATATTGGCCTAACTTCTTCTAGGTCATGTCGGATTAGCAACATATCATTTTAGGCATCTCAAGTCATGATGGCAATCCATGTTATAGTGCAAGTGTATGTCAATTAAGCTATCTTCCAGGTATCATCCTATCCTCATCTTTAGCCTTAGGTGACAGTCTAGACAACTGCAAGGACAATAATCCTACACATGTAACAAACCGATAAGAGGTTGGGAATTCATGTGGATCATTTTTCATTCAATTACCCATGTATTGAGTTTGGGTTTCCACAAACCGATAACAGTTTGTCCACAAACCAATTATTACTCTAATCCATGGATAACAGCCTCATATATCCATTTAGAGCTCATAGAACCATCATTCAAACAATAAAGGTTGAAGTAGAAAAGGAATCACCAAGTATTGCAAGATAGAAGGTGAATAATAATAGAGTTGAGTTCAAGTTATATAAACCACCTCAAGATCAACACAAGATCTTCAAGCTCCAAAGATCCACGTTCCCAAGGTTGAAGATGACTTATCAAAAGTCCAAGACTTGGTCACAACACTTCTATATGAAAGAAGATATCATAGTAAGGAACTCAGTGAAGAAGGAAGGAAAGGAAAGAATCATGATTCGAGACGCATAGTATTTCTAAGGTTGAAGATGATCATGGATTTACATTAAGCAAGTTTCTCATACTTCCCCTTGATCCTTAACCTCCTAGGGTCGTCCACCAAGAAAAATATGGTAAAGGAGTCAAAAGTTTCACTTATAGGTAAAAAGAAATGCTTATATTGTTGAGGTTCAAGAGAGAGTGTATGTGTAAGGTGTCACCACCATATGTACATGGGTGATACGTGTCCATGCATGGTGACTCCATGCATCCATAATTATCTTTCCATGCAAAACTCATGAGGATAATCCTTATATAAGATATTGACCATTGGGTATCTTGCTTGACTAGAGGTCACAACCCAATATCACTTTATATGAAAACTGATACATATTTTGCAAGGAACGTGTAAACCGATATGTTTTACCTACTTGAGGTGCTTAGCCCATTATGAATACTTTGAAAAGTTACCAAACTGATATGGGATGTCATCGATGTCTTCCAAGTCGATAGGCACTCCCATAAACACTTCATAACTCGACAAAACCTCATCTATGGTTCAAAACACTCAACACTTCTTTGGTTCTTTCACCACAATGAGTGTTATCATTCAACCAAGACTCAAACAAGGCACCCCCTTCTTTCTCTCTCCTCTAGATGATGCTAAGAGTGAGAGAGAACACTGAATATGTGATAATTTGCACATAAACCCCTCATTTTGGTAAGTTGCAATCTTTACCAATGTTATCATATAAAGCATAAACAATTTGCAAATAAGTTCAAAATTGAGAAATGAATTCTCCTCAAGTCCTAATTACTTTTCAAAATATTAAAACAAGGTTCTACACAACTTTCATAGGAAAATATTCTAGGTTTATCCCAAAACCTAGGTCAGGGGTGTTACAATTTGATTAATAATAACATATATAAAGGCAAGCTTCCAATTCATCTATTTCACTCAGTTATGAGATAATGAGGAAACATTATGAATGTCTAGAGAATAATATTACTCAATTATGTATGTATTTAAGTATTAGCCTTGTTGAAATGAGACCATATAGATGTCAAGAATACATATACATATCCTCATTATGTCCCTAGTTAGTTGTTACTGTGGAAGGTAGATAGACACCAGTAACACATAAAACTAGAGTATGAGTTGGTTGATGACTGAGTCTCACTAAGTCATGATATAGAAATATCAAACTGATCACATAGATACATGTTAGGGAATAGTGTATCAAACACACCCACCTTGAGAGTGAGACATGGTTGTGGTGGTCACAGTCATCTCTCATTGTGAAGGTGGTGATTGTGATTCTTATACCTAAAATCATTGCACTTGTCACATGTCATTGGGTACTCTTTGACATCATCAAACGCAATCCTGTAACATGGGTTTTTACAACGGTGATGATTGAGTGAATTTGAAACATGGGGATAGATTGTGAGTGATAGATATGAGATTTGTCCCTCCTACTAGAGTGATATCATGGACACTTGATTAGCGAGTCTGAGAAATGAATGTGCATGCACATGTGAGTCAATAGATGATATTGAGGTCACATTATCTCAGAAAGTCTGCTCTTGGTTCAAGAAACATGGATTGAACATTAAGATATTGACCTTCCATGCCTCAAGTTCATCTTGGATACCAGGGATAAAGGAGTTATACAATCACTACAACACCTTACACAGATTGTAGGTTGAAATTTTTCTCCAACTTTCCATTTCACTTGGGAAGCATTGATGTGTGACTCGACACCACTCTTTTCTTGTGATGTCATAAGATATTTATGGACATTTAGTTCCAATGTGATATGGGACCTATAGGGTCACACACATAGGAATTCATCTAGAAGAGTAGTTTGATCTTGAATGACAATTGGATTTGTTACTAAAGTGTTTAGGTATTCAACTCATGCAACTAATTGCTCGATTGGCTGACAAGGTCTGCCAAATGACCATCTCACTGGGTGAGACAACCATTTGGGTAGCTAGAAAGGTGTCTCAAGTGTTTGAGACAGCCATTTGGGGGTCAGGCTGATCGAAGTTCAAATTGGCTTAGTTCTGCCCTTCAACCGACCGACTCATCTCAACTTACCAGACGATCGTCTGGGTGAGTGAAATGACTGTCTGGCCTAGATGACATGGCCCAGTTGGGTCGAACGAGTTTTGGGATGTTTCACGAATAGTTTCGACTACATATACTTGGAGAGCAAGTAAAATTAATATGTATATTAATTGGAATCAAAATTGAAATTTTTTTGTGTGATTAGGAAACTGCCAAACGACCGTTTGGTAGTGTGAGACCAACATCTCTCACATTAGACGATCATCTAGGTGTATGAAATGATTGTTTCGGCTGTCACAAGTTGCAAAAGTTAAAGTTCTCCCGGTCCCTTCCACTCCCATACGATCCCAATCAGAGTGGGAACTTTGTCCCTAGCCTCTACTATAAATAGAGGGGTACTTGGGGCTTCACAGTACACAACAAAGACAACTGAGAATTAGTTCCTCTAACAATTTTTGTCCTCTCTGGTTGTGGTAACAAAGAGAGCCCTAGAAAGTTCTCCCTGATAGGGACGGATAGCCAATGCACGTGAACAACTGAGAAGTTGTCATTGTGGGAGAGAAGGTTGGTGTCTAGTACATCAACGGGAGGGACAAATCCTTTATGTCTATTCTTAGTAAACGACATGAGTTCTAGTTACTCTGTGGGGAATACTCTAGAGGCAAGAGTCCTTTGGCTACTGCTTCGAGAGCAAAGTCAACCTACAGTCCATGGCCAAACCACCAGAGTCACTGTAGAGGTTTCACAGATAGTTGTTCATGGTGAAGAATAGGAGTTGCACAGACACCGTCTAAGAAATACTTATCAGAAATTGCAAAGAAGTAAGTTTTCTTACTAGACTTACTCCAGGACCATGTAAAACTTGCTAAAACCATCTTTCCTATTTCATATTAGTTGACATGATCTTGTTGTTATGGGAATACAGATAGATAAATTTCTATTTTTGCTGCCCGTATTTCCAAACACACAAGTTTTCTTAAAAGATACAAGAGGAAGGGTGACAAGAGGGCTAGCAGGCAAAGACAGTGAAGGATGCACTCTAGGGGTAGGGACATATCCACCAACAGTAGATGTGGCAGCACAAGTAGTAGATGGAGGGGTTGGGTAGAAGTGACTATATGCATAGGAAGAATAGTCACTACCTAGGTATGGTTGGTAGGAGAGTAAGGGTGGCTACAAGATAGGTTCATGGTAGACATGATCTGGGAGAGGTCTAGATGAAGGTAATATTAACCCTGAAGGTTGTACGCCCATTGATGCAATAGATATCCCATAAGTGTTTCATTTGATACATTGAATGAGGCGTGGGCAGGTAGGGATGGGGGTGTAGGTGGAGGTTTATGGGTGGAGGTAGAGGATCCTGGTGTGGTAGAATAGGTAGTAAGGAAGGTCTTCTTAATTGTGGTTTCACTAATGCAAACTCCTTTCTGGCTAGGTTTGTAATTAAGATCATGGAAAATAGATTTTTGTTTAGTAAAAGTAAACAAACAACAAATCAAGGTAGGGTAGGGTGGGTGGGTAACACGAGTGTACTTTTTGAAGTCAAAAAAGGACATGTGATGCTGGATATAGAGAGACCAATTGACTCCAACATTCTTCAACAAACAATACATGATTACATTAGTGGTTATGCAATTTCCGTTTGATTTTTTGTCGGGTGGACACTACAATTAATGGTAAATGCAAGCATCCTATTTTTCAGATATAGAGAAGAGGATGGAAGAGTCAAGCTCCTCTTATAGGGTACCTGAGGCTAATTCAAGAACTTGTCGACATCGGGAAGAGTGAGTTTAAAGTTCTTGTAGAAATCCTTAGGGTATAAAAGGTCAAAAAAGTCAAGATAATCCTTTCTCCATGAGTCGGTAACCTCTATTCCATTGAATAAGATGTTCAAGGAATCTTTAGATATTTTCAATTTAATCCCAGAAATCATGGAAAAGAGGATGACCTCGCTATTGGGTGGTTGCACTGATGTGTCATAGTTGCATGAAAGGTTAGCATAGAATTCATGGACTGCCTTGTTGCTTGTGATGGAACTATGAAAGCACCAACATTCTACGCACAAGGCTCTTAGATGATGGGTATAGAAAAAATAAACAATTTCTTTGGAGACATCATTTGCTTTGAGAGGAGGCTCAAACAAGGCTCTAAAAGGAAAACGATTCCTAGGAAGGAGCTCCTTATAGAGATTGTGAGCTTCAGAAAAGACAAAGGAGGTACATCAAAAGACATTAGGCGAGGGTTGGATGAAGATGAAGGAACACCACATGGGGTAGCTCTCTTTATTCAGTTGAATGTCATGGTGGTCAAGTTGAGAGGCAAGAACAGTTCGACAAACCACCTAGGATTGGCATGGGAGATGTATTGTAGGCTAGGCTAGGTTAGGGAAGGAATGGTTGCACCTAGCATTGAGGTCAAGAGGGACTGCAACTAGGAATCAGTCGACCTTTCTCTAGTTGACATGGAGAAATGTCGTTTGAACCCTTATTTATGTTTGGTCCATCCTGACAATCTGTCAATTTTGTTATGGGGAAACTCAACTGAGTAAGAGAAAAATCCTTGACCTTGGAGTGCGATCAGTCGAGTTGTCAACTCAACCGAAAGATAACTTGTCCAAACATATGAAATCTTAATTTCTATCCTCAAGGGTTCTAATTAATTATATTTCTTTATCCTATTAGGCATTTCAGACATGTTAAGGCACATTTCATTCATCATAGGGTACTATTTTGTGAGTAAACAAGTGTTTGCAAAAAATACCCAAAACAAGAAAAATAAGGCATAGAAACAAGGTAATTTAGTACATATCAAGCAAGAGATTATCAACATTAAGAAAGAAACATATAGGTAAAATAACAACTAGCTAGAAGGCATGTCATTATCGTTAAGAGCATTTGTAAGTAGTTTTGATCTAATAAAAGCAAATTTCTCACTACCTTGAGGTTTAGTGAAAATATCTGCTAACTGATTTTCTATATCCAAATGTGTGATATAAATATCCTTTTGGCAATGTGGTCACAAAGAAAATGATGACTGGCCTGTATATGTTTAGCTCTACTATGTAATATATGATTATATGGAAAGTTAATTACACTAGTAATATCACAAAAGATATAAGAAGCATCAAACTAAATGTTAAAGTCTTGGAGCATTTGTTTCATCCATAGGGCTTGGGTACCACAACTTCCAGTTGCAAAGTATTCAACATCAATATTTGAGAGAGGCACAATGCTTTGTTTTGTATAAAACCAAGAAACTAGGCAAGGTCCTCGGAAGAAGCAAGTGTCACTTGTGCACTTTCTATCAATCAAACAACCAACATAATCAACATCACTATAAGAAGTAAGAGTAAAGTATGATGACTTGGGATACCATAGTCAAAAATTTGGGTGTAACACCCGGGCCCACTGCCCAAGGCTCCAGTAGAGTTTCAGGAATGACTGGCCCCACAGACCACCACTAGCCTTAACTGTGCACTTTAATCTCACTCACACGCAAGCCAGGATCAACTTCCCAACTGGTCACCCATCCTAGTACTACTCAAAGTTGAGCACACTTAACTATGGAATTCTTTAGTATTGGGCTCCCAGATAGGAGGTGCACCTTGGTGATATATGTAGTCCAATCATTCCTTTTAATATCATTATATATGAGGCCTTAAATCCTGGGACATTACAATATCCCCTACTTAGACTCTTGACGTCCTCGTCAAGGACCAACTATGTGGCCTTATAACATTTCCCCATTTCAGTGCAGACCCAACATGGCCATGTACACTCAGCTTCCGACCACAACTACCAGAGCAAGGGTGGTTCCATCACCACGGATAGCCCTTTCCAACATACCTAGACCACACGGCTCAAAGACTGACATGTCAGTGGCCCATGTGGGCCCCAACTACTGGAGGGGTTATGGCTCTGATACCATTTGTAACGCCTGGGCTCACTGCCCTAGGCTATAGTAGAGTTTCGAGAATGACGAATGGCCCCACAGACCACTACTAGCCTTAACTACGTGCTTTAATCCCACTCACATGCAAGCCAGGATCAACTTCCCAACTGGTCACCCATCCTAGTACTACTCCAAGATGAGCATGCTTAACTATGGAGTTCTTTAGTAATGGGCTCCCAGAAAAAGAGGTGCACCTTGGTGATATGGGTATTCCAATCATTCCTTTTAAGATTATTATATCTGAGGCCTCAAATCTTAGGCTGTTACATTGGAGTTTTGGCTAGATACATCAAAATCCTCTTAACTGATATAAGATGTGATTTCCTAGGGCTTGATTGAAAGAAAACACACAAGCCAACACTAAACATTATGTCAGGTCTAGAGGCCGTTAAATAAAGTAAACATCAAATCATACCTCTATAGAGATTTTCATCTAACTTCTCACCTTCTTCATCTCTATCAAGCTTGGAAGTGTTTTACATGGGGGTGTCCATCGACATGGTGTTCTCCATCCCAAAGCATTTGAGTAGCTCACTTGTTTACTTGCCTTGGTTGACGAAGTTTCCTTCCTTAGTTTACTTGATTTTGAATTCAAGGATGAAAGTAAGCCCCCCCATAATGCTCATCTCAAATTCACTCTACATAAGATCACCAAAATCCTTGCACAAATCAATATTTGTTCCTCCAAAGATAATAT